>JARHUK010005460.1:0-10286 GCA_031001725.1 Pseudopyricularia javanii | reverse complement strand
GGCTCAGGAAAAAAAAAAAACACAAAAAATCAAAATGAGGCGTTGAACGTCACCCGTGATTTGTTTGTGACTGGGGCATTGTACGTGCGGCGGCGCACGAGTCGGCTTGAGGCCTGGCCTGGGCGCCCATCGGGATATCATCGGCCCCGTCCGTGCATTTTCAGACCCCACCCACGTAATCTATTAGTACATTCTCACTTCTCAGCTCTAGGTATCGAATCGAGATGGAATGCAATCATTGTCGCGTTCCCAACCCAGATCACCTAGGTATGTTGATCAATTAGCTTTGCAGTGCTTGAGCAGCATGTGATCAAATGCCCCAATCGCTTTACCGTCTCCGCGTTGGTTTTCCCCCTCTCTCTGTCTTCATTATTCCCACCAAAACCAACTTGCTCTAGGACCAGGCACGCGCTTCACTTCGTCCAATCTTAGCGCGTCGGGAAAAGCCAGAGATTGCCAAAGTTGATCATTTCTCACCTCGCTTTCCTGAGAGTATGTGAACGGCAACATCATATAAAAGATTCCAAGGATAGAGTATAGGCCAGTCACCTTCGACCCCATACCTACGTTTCTCACTGGTTAGAGCATGAATGAAGGAGTACCAATTTTTTTTTTGGCACACTTGATTCTTTAGCAAGCAGCTCGTTCTGATGTAAGCTCCGCAACGTTGAAGTACGCTAATTCTACGCTAGCAAGCCGCTGTGGACTTCGATGCTAAGCCAAAGTGGCTTGCAATATTAGAGGGATCCAGCTCTTTACTTACTCGGTACCAAGGTACGCCACAGCAAGGTACCTTGCCTGCCCGCTCTGCTGGTCCTAGGCCCCCCGGGACCTAAGGCCGCGGGTTCCTTGTCAACAGGCTTCCGTGTCAGTCACCCGGCCGTGGCCGTCTCCGCTCCACCTTAGCTCCGGAAGGGCCCGTCCCTCCATGCGCAGCTCCCTGCCGTTAGCTCGGCCCAAAGCCCCGAGCTGGGTCGGGAAGCTGCAGCTTGCAGCCGTGATCTGCGATGCGTGATGAACTCTCAGCGGCCGGTTCTGGGCCCTTGCGGTTCCAGTTGCAATGGTTCTATCTAGCCACATTGCTGTATGTCATCTCGCGAAATGTGGCATTTCCCGCTCGTCAACCAGCACATGTAGGTAGTTATCCATTGCACAATTTTTGAGCAATGACTGGAAAAGGCTCCAGGTTCCCTAGCGGATGTCACTCTTAGATCGCTTGTTATTGGGATTTACCTGAGCATTGGCCATGGCGGCGTCACCCGTCAGCAATGACGAAATAACCGATCGTTTGTTAACCCGGCCTAGCTTATAACTCGGGGCTCGCTTTGAAACTTGACGTCGACGGAATTAATAGCCTCCAGTATCCATTAAGATAAGCATCCGCAAGTGCAACCTCGAATGTGAGTCTGATAGATCTGGAGAGGGACACACTCGATTAGCTACTTTTCAACACACGTCCGTCGTACATGGGCGACAAGGAAGCTCACTGGTAGCCCACTGCTCTCCTGTCTCGCACGCAGCCCCAGATCGCGACGTTGACTGTCGAGGTTGCTGTGAATGTCGTATCTTATAGGCTTGGGTGTCGCGCTCTAGAACTTGCTGCAAGGTACGCCAGCGCCAGCCCCGGGTCACTGTGAAAACCGTTCCAGTAAAACCTTGCCTGCGCTCCCCAGCGATGGTCTCGCTTCAGCAAGTTACCCGAGTTTAAGGGGCAAGGTTGCATAGCTAGCACACAACAATAGAGACACAGGACTGGCAGAGGCCGCCGACGACGTCCACCCATGCAGTGACGCGGACCTAGACTATCTGTCCGTCTGTCCGTCTTGATATGGACGTCGGTCATGCATCGGAAGCTTTCTGGAGCTTCTGCAGCTGCTAGCTGATGGGGCCCTGCAACCGCAGCATGCCACCATGTAATGCTCACTAATGCCTCCTTTTTCACCAGCATATCCCAGCAACTCAAAGAAATCGCCAGCGTAATCGCGTGGCCCCCTCACTGCCCTGCCTGCGCCTGTGGATCTTGACGCTAGGGTCGCAACTGTTGGCAATCTTACAAATCCATCATAGGGAACAAGATCTAGCAGGATCTGGCGGTGAACCGAAACAAAAAGAAGGTTCGCCAGCCAGGGGATGCGTGACAGCAATGACCAAGTCTAGGATCGTGATTGACCCTGGAGTAGAGCTCATATGCCATGCTGCTATGCAATTTACAAAATATTTTGTTGCAAGATCTGGGGGCGGGTGGCGCGCAAATAAGTCGGGGTTGATATTCATGGCCGACCGGGATCGCAGATAGGCGGCGTTTCTGATCTAGATGAACCCCTGTCGGCCCTGCCTGTCCAACTGCCTTGGTTACTACACTGGAGCTTTTTTGCAGCGATATCGCCTAATATTAGTGTGTCCTTGGCTATTCACCTAGAGATTAGGTATTCTCTGTTGACCCCCAGTTCTGTCGGCCGAGTGGCACATTGCCACGATCAAGTCACCAAACGGCAGTTCACCCCCCTGTTGCCACGCAGTAGTAAGGAGACTGGATACGCTATTTCAAAATTAGCTTCATGCCCAGTTCATGTACCTCGAGACTTCAGGGCAGCGCGGCTGCGGGCAAGGTGGGGAGAGGGGACGACGAGTCACGGCAGGACTCAACCGAACCCGGGCGATGGATACGATGAGATACGGGATCCCGAACAGGTGCCCAGCATGCTGGTCTCCGTCTGGCCCAGCGCAGCGCGCCACGTGTACGTACGGTGATTTTACTCCTGCCACAGCCCCATGTATCCGTAAGAGTACATAATGCTCCGTAATATTGACTGTATTCATGCAGCATCTGGGCAGCGCAAACGCGAGCTGGGAGTGGAGGGGGTCGGGTGCCCTAGCCGGGCAGTTTGGGTGCTGGGTACGAAATAGTAAGCGCTGGCTTTCACAAATAAAGACGAAAAAAAAACTGGCACCATTAATTTCTAAAGAGGGATATGGCAACGATGGTGATGATGTTTGCTGTTGAACGAATGCCCTGCCCGCTGGCTGAATGGAAAATGGTGCTGTTTACGGCCTGGCGTCGCTTCGCACTGCCCACCCGCACACCATTACCCAGCCAGGGAGCACCCAGAAAAAAAACAGCCGAGGCAATGCGCAACAATGACAGCGGCACACAGGCCGGTTTGAGGCTCTCCCTCTCGCTACGATACGTCAGTCTTGGGAGGCCACAGTAGTTGGGACGAACGCAGCATAGTCAAACCCCGAACCGAACGAACGGCCAGAGCTGAACTGAACGCATAAGGAAGCAGGGGTTAGCTGTCAGAATACGCCAAACGGGCGGCTGTGGAGGAGATCATTAATGCGTCGCGCTCGTACCAAGGCGGGCGTCGAATTTGGGGGCTGTGAATGCAATTATTCATGGTCATGGAGAGACGCAGGCGAGAGATTTGCGAGCGGCGAAAAAAACATGCGAGGGCGTCCTAGGAGAGCGATCCTTGCGATTTGCTGTTTAACTTCGAGTTGTTTTTGTCTCGGGGCCACATCACGTATCGCTTCCATAGGACGAAATGTATGGTACGGATTGTTTCTGATTTCATTTATTGTTATTTTTTTCTTTCCTAGCGAGCCGTGTATACGATGCGGATAAGCACATACCCTACGCAAATGGAGCATTTTGTGATATCAAAAAGGCATGCGGTCTTGGGCATGCGGGCACATGTTGGAGAGTACCATACAGAATATATTAGGTAGTAGGCGGGCAATTAATGTGGTGCTGGTAATCATACCACAATTCCCGGTAGAACACGGTACCTGTAAGCCCCCCCTTATTTTAACAGGGAAGGCACTCACCAACATGGGGGAGCAAGCCCTGTACGACCAGGGTTGAAGGTTCTGCCAGCTACCTTAGCCAAATGGCAAAAGTACATGGAGAGTAATGGGTACGACATTGGATGCTCTTTCCTCCCGTCTACCTACAGCAAAAATCACAAAACCTACCAGGTAAGGACGGACCAACCTTATGGCACCACATTTGTGTTTTGTAGCCAATAAAGATCAACGTAAGGAATGGAAGGAAGGAACGGAGCAGTCCCAACACGGTAGGCACCTTCCAGTGTTGCTGATCTTCCCTTGCATTTCTCAACCTTCAAGATATTAATATCCGCCGCCCAAACCGAATCATGGGATGGACAATTGAAAGCCCCATTAGTTCCTCATTCAATCCTGGCCTTTGGCCCCCTCCCCTTAGAATGCCGGCTATTATCATGGTAATCCACCGCAGTTATGATGAACCGTAAGGATCTACCAGGTGAGTGCCTAGCAAAGGAAAAAGAGAAAAAAGGAAGGGAAAAAAAAACGCTTTTCGAATCCACAATCAAACAGCCCGGCCCTATTCCCCGGCACTCGAGGAACCCTGCAGTCACATTTATTGCAGGACCCGCCCACTGACCGGGTCGGGGTTGCAAGCCCCTGATGCCGAAGCCATTGACCCCTGCGGCGGACTACACCTAGAACCAGCACCGCGACCACAAACCCCCCTCTTCTCTCCCCCCTTGGCACAGACCTACACAAGTAAATACTACTTGGTGTGCCTACCCGCTCTCCAGAAGCCAAGCAAAGCAATGACGAGCACCAGCCAGTTTCAATTCCAACCTGCGATTTGATTGCCCTTTTCAAGCTCGCACTTCATCCTTCCTGCATCGCTGGAACTACACTTCCCTCTCCCGGCAGTCCCAATACCACCGACACCAAACCGCTCCGGCCAACGACACCTCTCGCAGACACTCCGCTATCTGCTTGCGCATGACACGGCGAGACCGACCTGACGACCAACGCTTCCGTCTCGGGATACCAGCTCGCCCTCACGCAGCCCGACCTTGCTTTTATCCCTTCATACTATTATAGTTTCTTTTTTGGGAGATTCATTATTTTTATACTATATTTTATTCTCTATCACCAAACCGGTCACTTCCATCTCCGGCGCGCATCTGTGCGTCAGATCGACACGAGCGAGTACTGTACGCGCGCGCTGCGTGCCTGTCGAGGGCCGTCTCACCTAGCTCGGCCTAGTTACCATTCACAGGCCCCTGGGTCCGCTCGTCCACTAAGGTCTGTGAGAGCGGCTGGTCTGCAACGGCAGAAATCCCACCATGGTCTATTGTGGGAAGGCATCTCAGGGATGCCAGAGCTGTCGGACTAGGCGAATCAAGGTGTGTAACTTTGCATGTGTGGATTGTGGCGATGGCCAGGCAGGACGCAACCTGCACGCACGACCCAGAGAGAAGTCTATCCTCTTTTTCACCACTTACTCGGCGGTGTCTTCAACCGCCTTTACTTCACCCTGCCTTCTTCGCCATCGCTCTTGCATGATGTCCACGTTTGAGCGGGGGCCCCTTTCGTTTCTCGGGACCCAAGCCAAAAGCTACCGTCTTCTATTATGGAAACGCTGCCTGTAGCCCTTTCCCAGAAAGAGGCGCGGGGGCCTCTGCATGATGTGTTTTTGTTTGCAAACACTTGCCCTGCTCCACTCTTTGCCCAAGATCCTGCCACCACTGCCCTATATGCGATCATATCTTCCTGTCAAAATCTCTAAACCCTTGATCTCCGGATGGCTCGGGCCGTCTCAAGCCGTTTGTGTGCTTTGACGATGCCGCCAAAGCGCAAAATGTGACAGCGAGAACTGTTTGCTAATTAACTTCATCTACAGTGCGATAAACTCAAGCCCGAGTGCTCACAATGTCGTCGCGTGGGCAAGAAGTGCCCTGGTTACCGGGACCAGCTGTCCTTGATGTTCCGGGACGAGAGCACTAAGGTTATGCAAAAAGCCCACGCTCAGTGGGGAGCCGACCCAAGTGAAGTCAGTGGCAGTGGCAGCGGCAGCGACGCCCATTCATCTTCGGGTTCTTCGATTACATCATCCTCGCCCGTTAGCAGTTCCCCGAGTTCCTCGGAGTCCACATCAACATCCCCTACCTACACCACCAAACCCTCATCCGCCTTGTCGGTGAAAGGAAGACGACAAACGCACCCATGGAGCCCCCAGGATAGCGCAGCCCACCGAGCTGCGATGGCCAGGGCGGCAAGCTGGGCAACGCCGCGGCCCCAGCACATCGGTGCTACTTGGCAAGACAAGGGTGTTCAGTTTTTCATTGACCACTACGTTCTTGGTCTACCCGACGAGGCCTCCGATATATCGGGCCTCAGGAGCCAAGGATGGGTATTCCAGCAGACTCTTCAGCAATCCATGGCTGCGGTGGGCCTGGCCGGCCTGGCCAACCTTCGGCACAGCAAGGAGCTGTCGGCCACGGCTCGCCAGTTATACGGTAATGCGCTGCGCGACACTGGAAAAATATTGGCTAGAATGCAAGACGAGCCTATGGACTTTCTGATTCGCAATGTCCTTATGCTTGCGATGTTTGAGGTTAGTCCACTGCCACCTCCTTCCGTTACTATGTATTCATCTGCCAGAGCAACTTGTCATGTGGACGGGCTTCCTTGCTGTCTGTAACACTCATGGTCTTTGTTGCCGACTATCAGACTAACCTGTGCCTCTCATCCAGATCGTCAACGGAAGCGACCCGAACATGGGAACGGGGGCCCGAACTCATATGGTTGGTGCCGCCGCACTCTTGCGGAGCTTCTTTCCCATCCGTGATGGGACTACGATGGGGTTAAGGGGTCTTTTGCAGTTATGCTATGCTTTGGTACGCTAGCACCCCCCTCGGCACGATCTCCGAGCACTGCGAGAACCTGAACTAACCAGTTGTCCAACCTACAGCTTCTCTCGTGCGCCGTCGCCGATATCTCATTACCGCCAGCCTTTGCCGACTGGGTTAGCCTTTCGTGTAGAGTAATGCCCAAAGAGGAGCGACCTTCGACCGAGCTCCTACCAGTGGTGATGCAGCTCGTCAACCTGTCGCGCGACTTGCGCGGCAGATACCTACCCGATACGATAAATGGCGAGGCGCGCGACGTTCTCCAATTGCTCAACAACATGGACGCGCAGATGGAGCGATGGGAGGCCAGTCTTGATGGCAAGTGGACCTACACGGTCGGCAAGTCTGATTTTGCTCCCGAGGCTTGCTTCCGTGGCCTGTACCACACCTATACCGACAACTGGGTCGCGAGGATATGGAACTACTACCGCTGGGCACGGCTACTGGCGTGCTCGATGATGCTGCAGATATCGCGCACGAACCCGCGGGCAGCACGCGCTGCCATCGCCTCGACGGACGAAGAATTGGAGGTCCGTCGGAAGCAGGCGGCCAAGACGATAGTCCGCATGGCGCACGATACACTGGTTAGCGTTTCGACGCACTGGAAGCACCCGATGCTCACGGATGCACAAAAGGACCTGCTCAGGTGCGTGGGTGGTGCTGGCAGCGGCGCGGCAGGTATCCCCGGGCTGCTGTTCCACATTGATGTCGCCTCCTCAGCGCCGGGCGTCCCCAAAGAGTTTGCCGACTGGGGCCTGACAATACTGGACACCGTGTGGGCCGAGATGGGCATGCTGCACGCGAAAAGGCTGGCCGACCGCCTGCGGAAGCGCAGGGAGAATGCGTCGGAGGACAAGGCTAACCTCACCGGGTTTGACTTTGTGATTGACGATACGCCGATGGTGCTTACGAGTCGCATCAAGGTGGAAAACCAGACGGGATGGGAGGGGGTTCAATCATTCAGTGAAGTCTTGGATGAAAGGAAGCCCACGTGGGTCTATTCGAGGCCTGAGCTGCAAAATGTAAGCCCCGAAGACTACGGTGTCTATGGTGGCAGGTACATGCACCCTGAAAATGTCACAAATCAAGGGCCGGATGATGGGAGAGTCCCACCTGTTTGAGCCCATGAGGATCAAAAGCAAAGGAAAGAGCCCAAGGGGAAGTGGCTGTCTTTCTTCTCTTCTTTAATATTCTCTCGTACCCCTTTTCCCTTCTCCTTCCTGTTCCCCTTGAGCCATTTCAAGGGGTACAGTGTATTATGTATGATATTGGTTTACAAGCAGAGGTTGGAGTTTCTAGATCGTTACGTTTCTTTTGTAACTATGATCTTTCATGGTCGTTTCGGGCCGTGTATATTATTTAAATGGTTATGGTAGTGAAAAGACTCTATTATTCAAAGGACATTGGAACGTTTGTTACTTAGCTGCCTCCGCTGTCAAATGACCCGGGTTAGTTTACAATACACATAATCGTACCAAAGCCCCCAGTGCCTATCAGTCGCCCGTCAATGATATCATAACTTCTCGTTTATGGCGCTACCGTCCACGGTGCTCTTGTAGTGGTAGCCAACGCCCGGCTCCCTCGCCCACGTCTCGGCCAGACCCATCTTGGGGTCCTCTTCGGGATAGCCCAGGCCACGGCGGAGCTTGAGCACCTCGTCGCGCAGCCTCCTAGTCACCTCGACCCTGATGGCGCGGGCCTCGTCGCCATGCTCGAGGTCCACGGGTGCGAGTTTTGCGGGCCGCGACCCAAGCCACGCCCCGGGCGACCAGCTGCTGCTGCTACTACGCAGTGACGGGGCCGCTTCTGTAGCTGTGGCGGCGGCGCGGGCAACCAGTGCGTCCCACTGCCGTTTGAGGTCGCCAAAGTCCCTCTCAAAGTCCATGGGCTCGCCAAAGACGACGCGAACCGACCTGCCGGCCCGGGGCACGAAGCGCGGGAACGTCCTGTCCTCCGACATGATGCGGTCCGTGCCCTCGATGAACATGGGCACGACGTCTGGCGGCTCTGGGCCGCTTTCGAGGAGAAGGCGGGCGACACCCCACTTGAAGTAGCGCATGGCTCGCTGCGGGTGCTGGTGCACGCAGGCCTCTGGGAAGACGTGGACCCAGTCGTGGCGGCCGTAAGGGCGGTAGGTCTGGGGAGGCGTCGACTGGTCGGCGGCCCAGCGGGGGTAGGACTGTGGTGGAGGGTTGGTGGTGGTGGTGGTGGCGGTGTTGGCGAGGAACTTGAGGCCGTGCTGCTCGGATGAGAGCAGGCGGATGGCGTCGGACATAGTGGGCTGGAACAGGCCGCCGTATTGCGAGTGCCTGAACCGGTATGTCGGGAGGACCTTCCCGAGGTTGAAGAAGTTGTTCAAGACTCTTTTGTTGGTTTGGCAGAGACGAAGGGTGTTTTTTTTGGTTTATTAGCTACAGATTTTTTTTCAACGACATGGCGGAGCGAATCTCAAAGTGACTTACGAATTCAGAAAACATATGTCGTGGGCGGCGAGAGACCACCGAATATTGTCTGGGTTGAAGGAGTACCTCAGGGGCAGGACGCCCCATATGAGGGGGTCATCTAGGCTAAGTCATTGCAACGCGAGGCATCAAGTCAGCCAGGCTGAACTGCAAGCTAGTTGACGATGTCTTATGGCAGCCCCCAAAAACTCACATGGATATGTGGTTGCTCACTGGGTTGCGGGTAAAGAGTCCTGGTCAGTCAACGGGTCGACAAAGGCGGGAGGGCTTGCTTTCATTGCTTACCTGTGATGAGACCCCTTTTGCGCTTGTGGGGATCTGACCTCTCCTCGAGCAGCCGAGAGAAGCGCTCCAGGCCTATGGTCTCGACCCTGTTGAGGCCGTAGAGGAAGCCCTTTGACACGGCCACGCTCAGACCGATGAGCAGGGATGAGGTGGTGCGCCATGCTAGGCTTGGCTGCTGGGGCGGGTTGTTGGCCGTCATCCCCATTGTGTGTTGGTTGCTGGGATGGGGGTGGTGTGTTTTGTGGTTGAAGGTTATGGGATTATCATCGGATGGGGCCCCTGCCCCTGGTTCTGGATCTAGAAGGAGAAGGAAAAAAGGTATTTGTTTCCAGTACTTGAGACTAGACTTCCTATTTATCTAGATGAAGAATGTCAAAGGTGCCTGTGTACCTCTCGCGCGGCGCTGGGCTTGCGCGTTGACCATGTTGGGAAGAGAGAGAATGAGGCAGAAATTGTTAGTCGACGAAGGGGGTAAAATGGGCGACGAACGGTCACACTACATGCGGGCCATTGTGTGAGAGAGAATAATGAGAGAGACAGATAAACGGCGATTAGTAGGAGCCGACGGCCGATCGAAAGACGGCCATCATCGACGACGCGATCGCTGTTCTTTTCCTTCCGTTGCAAGCGTGCTTTCTGGACTGTGCGCAAAACTTGCCGTCAGCCAAACTAGCACTGTCCGAGTCCGAGTCCGACAATTAATTGCTTTTGGCAGATGCAACCCAAACCCAACACTACAAACCTATATCATCTACATAGATAACAATCACCCAACAACCAACCCACCAATTCCAACATGTCACATAGTAAGCACGCACCATCGCAAACACCCACCCCTCTCCGTCCC
>JARHUK010005417.1:10055-22216 GCA_031001725.1 Pseudopyricularia javanii | reverse complement strand
GGCGTTTGGTTCTATCAGGTGTGGTGATGCCTGTCAATAGTGCTCCATGGCGTCCAAGGCTTCAAGGGCAGTGGCGAGCCTCTCGGTTCCTGTACACGTTCATAAAAGAGATGAAGCTATGATGGCAGCCGCTTCTGCTTGGTCATAGAGAGACCTGGGAAGCAGCAGCGATCCAGTCGTGTTATTTGGCTATGTATCAAGAACCACTTGTTGACGATCCCGGTGAGCTACTGGAAGCGCAGTCATTCAGCTTCATATTAAGGTCCAGCGTTTCCAGGTCCATGCCTCCGCTGCTTCTACAAGAATACCTTGCCGGTTGAAGCTGCCGGTCAATATCTGTGGGAAGATACAGCAAAATACCTGAACAAGTCCCCTACTTGGCCGAAATGTCCGCCCTGAATCTCTGCCATTCATGTCCAGCCGTCTCGCTGGCGACGCCCCGTCTGCATAAGAGAATAAGTCATCGTTCAGTAATGAGCTTGAAGCGTAAAAAATGGTCCTCTGCTTAGTCCGCGCCAGAGAATCCCAACAGAGATCGGCGGAAGAGGAGGATTTGCGGCATGTTGACCTACAATCTTTGGCAGGTCCTTCGCTGGCAGGCCGAACCACAACACCCCAACCCCAGACGGGAGCTATACAGGATACACAGTATCAAGAAGTAGTGCGGTCATGAATTCTCAGTAGCATGTCTGTTGGCTTGTCCCCCAGTTCGTCCTTCTTCCTTCGTTAGTCCCTTTGGTTGATTGCACCCTCTGGATGGCCGTCGTCAGCGTCATGAGATCGAATTGAGTATCGGGAACGAAAGGCGCAGTGTGTGTGCGCTGTTCCCGCTGGCCGCGAGGAGGAAAAAAACATTAGACTCTGGCCACGGATGGTCTCATGAAGTGAGGACGTTTCATATATCTTTCCCCATTGAACAAATCTATGGAACTCTGTCTCTTTCTACCGAGGACACATCAAGGCAGTTTCTAATGTTTTCTTTCGATTCAAAATGCGAATAAAAATGCCACAAACAGCAAGCAACTGTAAATCAAGTCAGGCTGGTTCAGTCTCAAAGGTCAACCCCCTCGACGGCCCCGGCCCGGGTCGATGGCGCCCGCCGGTTCACTCCGATCCTCCGCATCTCAACGCCCGCCTCACCGCTATCGCCCCTCGAAGGCGCCTCGACGGCCGAGCTCGCCGTCGGCCTCGCTGCCCCGCGCTCCGCCAGGTCCTCACCGCTCCTGCGCCCGTCGCCCTCGGTAGCAGAGGAAAGTAGCACGCCGCCGCCGCCGCCGCCGCGCGACTCACCATTCCCTCCCGCAGCACCAGCACCAGCGGCAGCGTCGTCACCATTGCTGCTGCCGCCACCCCCATAGCTGCCGCCCACGCTCTCCATGGTAAAAGGGCTGGCAGTCGGCCCGTCGAGCAGCGCGAGCTCAAGCGGCGTCAGCCAGCGAGGCAGCACCAGGGCGCGGACGGGTATGAGGGCCAGGATGAAGACGGGGAATCCGACGGCGGCGATGGACTGGGTGATGGCAAAGGTGGCGCCGAAGCCGACCATCTCGACGGCGACAAAGACCCAGAGGGCGCGGCGGCGCTCGAGGCGGCGCAGCGGGTGGCCGGCGGGGGTGAGCGAGGCGTCGCGCAGCAGGAAGAGCAGCTTGGCCGTGATGCCATTGGCCTCGAGCGCCTGCACGCCCATGACGAAGAAGAGGCCCGCCAGGACGGCCTGGGGGATCAGGTGCAGCACCGCCAGGAGGGGGCCCGTCATGGTGCCGAGGGTGAGCAGACCCTGGGCCAGGTTGGAGGCACGCTGCTCGACGACGTGCGTGGGACGGAGGCTGTAGTGGCCCTTTTGGCCGGCGTCGCCGCCCTCGTCGTCGTCGGCGACCATCTCGGACACGCAGAGCGACTCGGTGTGGAAGGGGGCCTGGGGGATCAGACCGTTGGGGAAGGGCAGGCCCAGGATGCCGGCCACGCCCGTGGTCAGGCCAAGGAGGAAGAGGTCCCAGTGGAAGCCGGCGGGCTTCTTGAGCGGGAACTCGGTGCCCTGGGCGATGAGGGACGAGACGTTGTGGTCGAACCAGAAGAGGATGGTGAGCAGGACGGCGAACGGCAGGGCGAGGAAGATGTCGACGACGGAGAGGCTCCAAAATTCGACGAGCCAGGGCCGCGACTCGATGGTCGGCACGAAGGCGATGCCGGTGGGCAAGACCTCGAGCTCGACCTCGCGCATCCTGCCGATGTGGACGAAGCCGGTGAAGAAGATGACGGTCAGGGGTGTGCCGTAGTCCTTGAGGAAGACGCGGACCGAGTGGGTGAAGAGGGTGCTGTGGCCCAGCTTGTCGCAGGCGTAGGCGACGCCGAAGAACATGACGGCGACGGCTATGCTCAGGTAGAAGGGCTCCTGTTCACCCAGGGGCTCGAGGACCTGGATGCCCTTTTGGATGTAGATGAAGGCGACATAGAAGCCAAATATGTCGCAGGGGAAGCGGGTGACGTAGCGCAGCCAGTTGCACGAATTGGTGATGGCGAGGATGACGTGCAGGACCAGAGACCACAGGCCGATCCAGCACATGAAGGCGAGGTAGTTGGTGCCGGTAGGCTTCATGATGTCGTAGACGGTGTAGTTGAAGACGGTGATGGGACCGGTGACGCCGACGATGACGAGCGGCTGGCAGGCGAAGACGGCAAAAACGACGGCGCCGAGGACCGAGGACAGGAGGACCTCATTGACACCGTACTGCATGCTCGTCTTGGAGAACATGTCAAAGGAGAAGGCCAGGGCGGGCAAGATGCTAAGGCGAAGGGTCAGTCTTGGCAGCACAGCAGTCATGAGATGGCTAAGAAATTGCCTAATCGAGAGGTGCATACTTGGCAAAGTACATGTAGACGGTGGCAGGGACTACACGATAATTCCAGGCGTCCTTCCAGTCGGACCAGTAGTAGGGTGCCCGGCGGCGCAGGTCGTTTGCCATGCCGCGGAAGAGGTGAATGTGCCACCAGTTCTTGGGACGGGCGTGGGAGGCTTCGACGTTGCCGGGGCCGCTGCGGTGGGAAGCACGGCTGCTGCGAAGGGACGAGGCCCATCGCCTGAACGGCCCAGACGACGCGCCTCCACCGGAAGCGGACGCCGTGATACCGGCGCCATTATCATCGCGTTCCTGATGATGATGCAGGGACCCCGTGGGCAGACTGAGGCCTTGATGGCCGGCCGCTGGGGAGGAGGTATAGGACGTCGTCATGGTTGAGGGAGGTGTAGATACAGGAGAGTGAAGAAGAAGCTGCGCGTTAGAGATCCAAAGGCATGACTTTTGATGTATAAATGAGGAAATGTATTTAGAGAGATTGCAGTTAAAAGACGCTTGGTAGAGAGATGGAAAAGGAAAAGGAAAAGGAATGAAGAATAGACAGCAATTGCAACATGGCAAATGGTGGTGGTTTTGAAGGTCGCGATCCAAGATGATGAGGGAAAAAAAAAGAGAGACAGAGAGAGACAAGCGGGATTGACGCCGGTGCCCACCCACACTTTCGGTAGTCACTGCCTTGGGGGAGGCAAAGGCCTGCAATTGTAGCGCATCATCCCCCACGATTTAGCTCTGCAACCGCTGTTTGTCCCCGCATCCGATGTAATGTATCCATCCCCAACTGCCACCAACTTGGAAGGGATTCGCAGTCGCCTAATGCCAAATCAAGGCCTTTCTTTTCCCACCGCATTTCCTTCACAAGAGCCCCAGAATTCCATATTGTACAAGGTTTCGGAACCGGGGGCCTGCAGGTCTTGGCGATGCCGGAAGAGGCAGAAAAAGGGCTGCGTTCAGGATGAATCATTTCTACTACATTGGCGCGATCACGATTCATAGGGGCAAAAAATACGTCTTTGATTGTGTTGCTGCTGTCCAAAGCCAGTAGATACCCCTAATAATGGACTGACTGGCTGACTGACTAGTACTCGTAAAACCCGCGCCCGCTCTTCTTCCCCAGCCACCCGGCATCCACCATCTTCTGCAGCATCACGCTGGGCCGGTACTTGGAGTCGCCCGTCTCCGTGTGCAGCACCTTCATGATGGCCAGGCACGTGTCGAGCCCGATAAAGTCGGCCAGCTGCAGCGGGCCCATGGGCACCCCCGTGCCGTTCTTCATGATGGCGTCGATGGAGTCGCGGTCGCCCACGCCCGTCTCGAGGCACACCACCGCCTCGTTGATGTACGGCATCAGGATCCGGTTGGCCAGGAACCCCGGCGAGTCCGCCGACGTGGACGGTATCTTGCCCATGGCACGGCAAAACTCCACCGCCG
This sequence comes from Pseudopyricularia javanii, assembly GCA_031001725.1. Taxonomy (NCBI): domain Eukaryota; kingdom Fungi; phylum Ascomycota; class Sordariomycetes; order Magnaporthales; family Pyriculariaceae; genus Pseudopyricularia; species Pseudopyricularia javanii. The sequence continues at coordinate 17,936 of JARHUK010005417.1, read as the reverse complement.
CGTCCAGCGTCTCCTTGCTCGTCTGCAGGCCGCTGATGATCTCAACGCCCTTCATGACGGGCACCGGGTTCATAAAGTGAGTCGAGACGACGCGCGAGCTGGCCGAGAGGTCCGTCGGGTCCGACGTCGTCGCCGCCGCGATGCGCGTGATAGATATGGACGACGTGTTGGTCGCCAGGATGGCGTGGCTGGGGCATATCTGCGCCAGCTTGCCAAAGATGTCATACTTGAGCTGCGGAATCTCGGGCACCGCCTCGATGACAAAGTCCACCTCGGCCAGCGAGTCCATCGAAGTGCTGGGGCTGAGCCGTGCACGTGCAGCGTCGGCGTCCTCCTGGCTGATGCGCGCCTTTTGTATGTCCTTGGAGAGGAGCTTGTCTGTCGAACCACCCACGTTAGCATTTCATTGCCCTCATTCCGCCCACCCAATCTAAAAATGACATACCTGCTAGAGACAGCCCCTTGTCAATTGCGCCCTGGTTCGGGTCAACGAGCGTCACGGGAACCTTTGCAACTCTTGCGGCCACAAGGGCGATTCCCAGTCCCTACGCGATGCATCCGGTCAGGTCAGCATTGCAGTTTGTATACATGGTACGCACGACTCGAGCATTCCCCGTGAGCGTCACATAACCCACCATCTGTCCTGCACCAAGAACTCCAAGCTTCTTCACCTGCGCAACACCGCGCGAGGCTGTCGAGCTGAAGGTCCTCAATTGAGAGGCGGCCCTGGCGGCCTGCCTCTTGGCCACAAACAACGTGGACATGGTGGTGTGATATGAGGAGGAAGGATGTGAACAAGACAGCCAAAAGGAGGGGAGTGCAATAGTTATAAAACCCAAAATAAATCGACCTGCAACGATCAGTATGTGTATATATAGCAAGCACTCTGGGAAGCTCCCAAAAGCAGTTACCTGTTTTTTGAATGGGCGAGGGCAAACAACTCCCGGGTTCGGTTAACCTCGGCGTACCCAACCTAGCGGGTTGACGTATAGTATGCAGGCACAGTCTCACTTTGCTCAAAGTCGCACGGACCAGAGCGAATACAAGTGACACGTGCGGATAGTCCCATCGTAAGTGCAGGGTAGGTCACAAGTCAATGCTACTGGACTATGTTGATGGAACGTCGTAGATCGCGTGAGGTCACCAACGGGCTTGCACCTAGCTCGAGACATTATCGAAACAAGAATCCCATGCAGTCAAAGGCTCAATGAGATTCTATTGCAGAAGAATTCTTGGTCTACACGCAGTCTGCTCCGATACTGAAATTCTACACCGTCCTCTCGTTCCAGCACCAGCGAACGCCTAGAAGCTGACACGGGGCATGGCCATGTCCAGTTTAGAATGGCTAAAAGCGGGATTGTGTCAGTGAACTGTCTCGATAGGCCATCAGGACGGGTTGCTTTGCAAAGAGCGGTTACTCACGTTGTCAGAGGCGGGGATGTTCTTGTCGTAGTAGGAGGACAGGCCGGGGATGTACTGCAAACATGCTCGTCAGTGATCCAGAAATCTACCAAAGGCAACAAGTAGTGCCTTGATAAAAACACATAAGCAAGCTCCTTACACCCAGAATGTCCTTCTGTATCCTGGGGATACCAGAGGCAAAGAAGATGACGGCGCCGAGCGCAACACCGCCAAAGCCAGCTGCCCTCACGCCCCTGCAACAAAAAGTCAGCAATTGCAAGCAAAAGACCAGAGTATCCGGGCTCGCGAAGGTCCGCTTCCTTCCACGTCAAGGTCCGGCTCGCCAAGAGCGCCTATGTGCGTGCGCGAAGCCGTCGACGAACCGGGAGCCGGTAAGCAGTCAGGGAACGGATGTGACGTACAATCCGGTAATGGTCTTGAGCGTGGTGCCTCCAAGGTTCGGCTGAACGTGGTACCTGCGACAACCGACGGGCGTCAGTCCGGCCATTCGTTGATCGAGCGAGGGCGCAGGCCCCCCGGAGGAGCGTGGTGCCGCTCGGATCTCCGGTGAGGAGCAGTCGGTATCGGGAGTCGTCTCTTACTTGGGCGCAAACTTGCTCCTGTAGGCGGGAACGCCCTTGGGGAAGGGCACTTGGAACTACGAGGGGTGGTTCGGACGTTAGCAGGCCTGGGTTGGGTCATTCGTACGGACACGAGCCCTGGGGGGTTGATTTAGGTTGCCGTGTTTTCAAGGTGAAGCCCGAGGGATACGCACGTTGAGCATCTTGGATATTCTCGACGGGGTTTGCAAACTCAATGTGCTGTGGTCGACGACGCGGTGCTTGAAGGCTTATGATGCGATTGGCAATGTTGGCGCTCCAACGGGTAGAACCGGCGACCACCAAGCAAGAATTTGTTACTGCCTTAGGCATTCGTCCAATTGGCGGCGAGGGATTGACCAATATCGAAGCTGGAGTGGGGGCGCTGGCGTGGGTAGGTACCTGGGTACTTGGGTACGTTTCAACGCCGATCAAAGCCAAAATTCCTGGGGCAGGTTCTTCTCTCAAGCGCGTTCACTCCTGCAAAACCCAAACGTCGTGTTCCTTTGCGTCGACATGGACGTCATCATTGACGCGCGCTTCGAGCGCGTCGAGAAGGCTCTCGCTGCGCTCATCGACTCGATCGCCAAATACAATCCCTCTCTGCAGGTCGGGAACGAGCTCATCGCAGCAGAGGCAGAGCTCCAAGATGGCTTGACGCAGGGTGAGTTTTGCTTGAGAGAAGCAGCAGCAGCAGCAACAGCAGCAATGAGAAACAACGACAGCATAAACTGACAAATCACACCTCCTACCCAGTCCAAAAACACCAGGAAAACAACGTCCACATCAGGAACCTCCGCGACGCCTCCACCTCGCTCGACAACCAGATCCGCGGCACCCTCGTGAGCCTCGCCGCCACCCGCAAGGAGATGACCAGCACGCCGGGGACCATTTTCCCGGAACGCCAGCCCAACGAGATCACGTCCGAGGAGCTCCTCAGCTACGCCCGCCGCATCAGCAAGACGACCCTGCCACCCGCCGGCGTGACCAACGGGGTGGTGATGGCGGCCCCGGCCGGCGACGAGGGCGACCTGCAGCGGAACGACCTTGGCAGCGTGAACAGCGGTGTCGCGTCCGTGGCCGCGACGCCCAACGGCACAGCGCCCAACACGCCCGCCCCGGCATCGGCCCCGACGCCGCAGCAGCAGCAGCAGCAAGGCCAGGCAGCCAACAGCGCCGCCACCGCTGGCACCCCCGCCGGCGCCGCCAACGTCCTCCCACAGGACTGGAGCAACTGGCTGAACCCACACACGGGCACGGCCTTCATCCCCTGGCCGCAGGACAACCAGATCCGCATCGGCGCCCTGTCCGGCAACGAGATCCTGGCCGAGCGCGGCATCGACATCAAGGGCTACGACCCTGTCGAGGAGGAGCGCCGGGCAGCGGCGGCGGCGGCCGAGGCTAAGCGCCGCGAGGAGGAGCTCGCCGAGGCAGAGCGGGTTGCCATGGCCGAGCGCGAGGCCGCCGCCCGCGCCGAGATGGAGCGCCGTCGCGAGGCGAGGGAGCGCGAGCAGAGGGAGGCCCTGCGGAGAGGGAGCACGGCCCTCGACGTCGGCGCCGCGGCGTCGGCTCCGACGGGTGCGTCGCCTACATCTGCCAGCCCGGCTGTCAAGAAGCAGTTCCAGTTCATGGGTGATGATGACGACGACGATGACTCCGATTGACAGGCACACAACATGTCTCGACACATTGGGTTACGCGGTGAATTCGGCATTCAGTACAGTACCACAGTGCGTGAATCGTTGCCATCAAGTCTAACTATAAGTAAATCATTCTATAATATTACAAACCTGAAAGCAAAGTGCAACCGCCCAGAAAAGATCCTTACGCAGAAATCTTCGCTCCAAATGCCGCGACTTTTCGTTGGTTCTCCCAAGCCACATGTGTCTTGCTTGTCGAGCAAGAAAACAAATCACGATATGCCACCGGCATGATGTGAGCTTGATACATTTTATGCAGTACACAGTATACACAATACCAAGACCCCTTCTTGCGTCTTTCTGAATGGCCCCTGCCATTCAACGTCAAGCTCGAATCAACGTTTAGTCGATCTTGATGGAGCTGTATATCTTGCGCGTGAACCACCAGCTGGAGAAAAAGCCGATCGTGCCTGTTTTGAGCGAGTGATTATGTTAGATGATATGATATCGTGGATTTGGGAGAGCGGCTTTTAAATGTCCTTACCGGTAAGCACAAAGAAGAGGAACGACACCAAGGCGCTGTACCCCAGGTAAATGACGCTGCCGGCAAACCCAGCAAGCGACAGCTGGCTGATCCAGTAAAGCATGGCATGGCCGAAAATGAAGAAGGCGCTAGCGCCGGCGGCCAGAAATGAGCGCCATTGCCAGTTATAGTTCTCGGAGCAGAGGAGGAAGTACACCATCAGGATTGTCACGCAAGACGTGGTGACAATCATGAGGCCGTAGCAGAGAAACAGGAACCCAAACATGTAGTAGATGCGGCTGAACCACATCGAGTTCATGATGAAGTAGAGCTCGACAAAGATGACGACAAAGGGAAGCATGCCGACCAGGAGCATGCTGGGGATGGGCCGCAGCCAGGTCGTCGAGGCGACCGGAATCTGGCGCGGGATCTGGTTGGTGCGTACGGGAGGCTCGATGGCCGAGTGGCGGAAGCCGAGGAAGGAGCCGCCCAGAGAGAGCGGAGCCGAGATCACAAACCAGATGGCGATAATGACCAGCATGGTGCTGAAGGGGACGGCCCCCGAGGACTCCTTGGCCCAGAGGAACAGGTTGAGGAAGAAGAAGGTCGAGAAGACGATGACAGGGATGAGCGTGGGGGTCAATGCCATGTTGAGCTTCCACTTCTCGCCGGCAAATGACTTGTAGACGCGCGCCGAGACATAGCCGCTAACCGATGCCAGGACCGTGTACGAGAGAACGAGCATGGTGGCAAGCGATCCGCGAGATGAAGGGGACAGGAATCCAAGCAGAGCAAACACGATGGTGAAGCCCGCCATGACAAAGAGCTGGGCACCGTTACCAAGGAAGACAGAGAGGAGGAGTGGGTGAGATGGCGTACGGAAGACGTCGCCGTGCACGAGCTTCCAGCCAGAATCCTCCTGAACACCGTCCTCGAGGGAATCGCCGCCATTGGCGCCGGAGAGGTCGTCGAGGTCGATCTGGTCGAGGCGGTTGTATCGGGCAATGTCCTTGCGAAGGGCCCGCACGAGGATGGACATGACGGTGGCCACAAGCACGACCACAATGACCGACGAGTTGATGAGCGAGAACCAGTGGATCTTGGGGTCGTACACGCCCAGGTACTTGTCCCAACGCGTGGCCCACACTGTCTCCGATTCCACCCAGTAAACACCGTACGAGAACTGCACCATGGTCTGGCCGTTGTCGTCGAGGATCACTGGCTCGTGGTCGCCGCAGTCTGCGGGCTGGTCGCCGTAGTTGAGGGAGCGCGGCGCGACACGGACGCCAACGACGCGCAGCTGGTCATCCTTCTTGTTGACGGGATGGTAGTCGATGAAGATGTCGTAGTGGTTGTTGAACATGATGAGGTTGGTCGAGTAGTCCTCCAGACCCAGCGCGAATCCTTGGCTGTTGTACGTGACTCCAGGCTCATCGAAGACCTCGTCCGGTATGCTCCCATGGTCCGGCACCATCTCGCCCACGGGTAGGCCATCGACAAGCCAGTTGAGGCTGTAGCCTTGCTCGATTTTGCTGTTGACAAACTTGGAAGGGCCGGCCTCGTACGTGACCTTGCAAAGCGGTTTGCAGGTCTGATTCTTTTTCATCTCCAGCTCAAACGGGGACGTCATTATCCTGTCGCCGAATAGGATGCTTCCCAAGCTCTCGCCGACGCTCTGGGGTCCACCCTCAGGTTGGCACATTTTGAATAAGGGGTGGTAGTAGTCGTAGGAAACGACCGAGTGCAGCATCGAGTCCTGCCGTGACGCGATCGGTCGGATGGTGTTTACGTAGAGGGGGACCTTATCGCCAGGCTTGTAGGAAGTCGGCGCGACGCCCGGGAGATAGAATGCGGATGCTAGTTGAGGCGCCACGACAGCAGCCAGCGCCAGCACCGCCGGCGAGGGCGCCATTTCTCGTAATTGCATCGTAAGGTTGTGTCGCCGGACTAGACTGGGGCAGGAAGTCGATTAGTATTGAGAAGGTCGAGGAATCCGTCCGAGACCGATGTTGAAGATGTAGCAAAGCAAAGCGAAAGAAGAAAAAAGCGAAAGGCTGGCCTGAAGCTTGGATGAAGCGGGAAGGTTGACGAGGCCCAAGCTCTGAATAGGCGAACAAGAAAAAAACTGCAGTAGCTCTTTGGACGAGTTGCAGCGGTTGAAAAAGCATTCGAACTTACAGGCAATGGTCTAATAAATGACTATTGAACAGCCTGTGTCAATTGCCGTCGACGCCCGCCAGGTGTCTTTCAGAGTACAGCCGATCACGCCGTGAAACGATGAGCACGTCGAACGTTAAGTGTCGGGTGTGCTGTCGTGCAGCAGGCTGTCTGTCGTGTGCTGAAGATGGCACCCAGTAATGCTGCGCCGGCCACGTTGACCCTTGCCTTAAACGTTTGCTTGACCCCTTGGCGCATGCACTGCCCGGCTTAGTCAGGTACATCTTTACCGGCGAGCCAGCCCATGACGCAAATCGGACCCTAACCCCCACATACAATGCTCCTGTGGAACCGCCCGTCCTTGCCGAAAGGCCACCGATAAGATAAGGGAGAAAAAAAAAGTTCAGGATTCGCGTTATGAGTGGGGGGGACTTTTGCTGCAGTGCTTTTCTTTTGTCGCCGCCGAACCAGAACATCAATTCAGACGCCCATTCAAAACAAACACCCACAATGGCGCAACCGACGCCCCAGACCCTGCCGGATCTTTTGTCGTCCCTGACGCAATCCCTCAACACCGCTTTCGAAGCAACTCCGAAACTCACCGGCATCGAGCCCACCGCCCTTGGCATCTCCCTGCTGGACCTGAAGAACGAGCTGCTGCTGTCGTACCTCCAGAACCTCGTCTTCCTCATCCTGCTCAAGACGAGGAACGCAAAGAGTTCCACCGCCACCTCCAAGGAGCTTAACGATGCCGTTGTCAAGAAGCTCGTAGGTCTGCGCCTGTACCTGGAAAAGGGCGTGCGCCCGCTCGAGGACAAGCTGCGCTACCAGATCGAAAAGCTCATGCGCGCCATCGACGACGCCGAGCGCCAGGAGAAGGCTGCCGCCGAGGCCGGCATGTCGACGTCGTCCAAGAAGACCAAGTCGCGGCCAGCGGGGGAGGAGAGCTCCGGCTCGGAGGATGACGAGTCTGACGACGACGAGGACCTGGAAGAGGGTGGCGTGTCAATGGCTCCCGATGCCGCCAGCGCTCGACCAAACCTCAAGGCCATAGCCGCCGCCAACGCCGACGACGACGACGGCCGGGGCAAGGTCAGCAAGGACGGCATCTACCGCCCGCCCAAGATCGCGCCGACCGTTATGCCGACCATGACGGAGGGACGCGAGCGCAGGGATCGCTCCCAGCGCCCGCTCAAGTCCGCCACCATGGACGAGTTCATCAACGACGAGCTCTCAGTCGCGCCCATCGCCCAGCCGAGCATCGGCACCAACATCGCCGGCCGTGGCCGCCACGTCAAGACGGCCGCCGAGCGCAAGGAGGAGGCCGAGCGCCAGACGTACGAGGAGACGCACTTTGTCCGTCTGCCCAAGGAGAGCAAGAAGGACCGCGCCAAGAAGGCCGCCGGGGCCGGCCGCATGAACTTTGGCGGAGAGGAGTGGAGGGGTCTGGGAGAGGGTATTGACCGCATCAACAGGCTGGTCAAGGGCAAGGATAACGGGGGTGGCTCGCGCACTAAGGCCCTACTCGAAAAGAGCCGGAAGCGGTCCCTCAACGAGACCA
>JARHUK010005342.1:0-36392 GCA_031001725.1 Pseudopyricularia javanii | reverse complement strand
GGATATCCCCGCACCACGAGATGTGAAAAGAAGAGAACTCCGGTCGTTCTCTTGCGCTCACGAAATAAAAAATATTGTCTTCTTCCCAGTCCGCTTGAAAAATCACCCACTCGACCGCCAGTTAAGAAAAGACGCCAGTGCAAAAGTATTGGTAAAGGACAACAGCAGATGCAAAACAAGGAGTGGCGGTGGATGTGAAAGTAGCATGGTGATAAGAGTATAAAGAGTGATGATTGGCAAGCCGGTCGACGCCCGGCAGGGAAACCAAAGCCCTCCAAGTGTATCGTGACGTCGACGGGGATGTGCAACCGAAGTTGTAACGTGAACTCACTAACAGATCTCGGTGCAAAGACGTAGTAAAGGAAAGAAAGCCAAATAAAAAAAAACCCCCGCAGGAGCCCAGATTTACATAAGGAAAAAGATGAAAGAAAAACAATAAAACCAAGCCCGCAATGGACCTTTTCCTTTTTGTAAAATGGTTCCGACATGATGCAGTAAAGACGTTGACAGGTACTAGGATAAAAGAGTTGATCTGAGAAAATCCAAACACCAAAATAAATGACAAACACACGGCCAGCCACTCAGGGCAACTCAAATCTAGCGCCGGCTCAGAGAGGTGCGGTGATGGTCTGCAGGATGGTGTTCAGCGGAAACATGATGGCCGTGGTGGTAGCCCTGGCTCTGGTAGTGTGAGTGGTATCTGTAGCCCGAGGAGTGGCTGCTTTCCTGCGAGTGGTGGTCATGGTAGTGGTGGTCATGGTGGTGGTGGCCGCTCGACGACGGTGGCGCCGGCAGCGGCGCGTAGGGCTGTCCATTGGCCACGGAAGAGAGGTTGCGCCTGTGATCGCTGCTGGAAACAATGCCTGGGCTGGAGCTGCCAACGGTGGTCGAGGCGGCCCCGTTATAACTCAGAGGCGAGTCGGCGTAGTCGTAGCTGACCATGGAGGGGCCTTGTATGGATTCACTGAAGAGGGGGACGGCCAGGTTAGCGATCTCGTGGGTGCTGTTAATGGCGACAGGCGGCTTGCAATCATGTTTCTGATCCCGTTGCGCGTCTGCCTCGTTGTCTCCAAACTCGCCGTCGTGGCTCTGCTCCTCCCCTCGGGTGTCGACGCTTGTCCCTGGTGTCATGGACGGGCACCCTGGGCTTGAGGATGCCCGGTTTGAGACAGGGCTTCGCGAGGTTGCGGGCTCCGCCTTGATAACATGCCGAGTGGAGAGGGATGCGGCGGGAGCGGCAGCAACACGTGGAGAAGGGGAGTTGGACGGGCTGGTAGTGCTGACGCGCTCTCGGAGGAGGGGGTCTGGGAGGAGCATATGACTACCGGGCCGGACGGCTGTCGGCTGAGAAAGGTAGACCATATGACAAGGCTGGGTCACCGCTTCAGCCACCGCCGCCAAAGGGTACGGGCAGGACACGCCATCCAAATGCAGTTGTCTTTGGCCAGCGACGGTGGCCTCGATGGCAGCCGGAGGGGGAACCGTTGCGGGAGCGGCGGTGGCAGCAGCATTGTAGTCGACGGCGGGTCGATGCACAAGCGGAGAGGCGGCGTGATGGTGATGATGCAGTGCAGGTGATATGGTTGACGGAGGGATAGGGACGTGGACATGGGCGTGCGCGGGTGCGGATGGATCGACGTACATGCTACCAGTAGTCATTCCCGACCTGCTGCTAGTCCTGGTCGCTGTGGCGGAGCCGTTGCTGCTGCTGCTACCGCCACCACCGCCACCACCTCCCCACGAGCTGTACCCCGAGGCCTCAGGCATGCCGGACGGGTATGCTGGATAGTCCTCCTCGTGTGGGAAGCCGCCCCAGCCGCCACTGGCGGTGCCAGCGTAGTAGGAAGACGGGGCCGGAGCCACACCCGAGGGACGGCTTCCGTAGCCAGCCGGGTATGAGGACCTCGACATGAAGGGGAGCTCGGGGCCGGACATGTCGGTGACGTACGCCGGCATGGGCAGAGGCGGCATGGATCCGCGGTAGGCGGTTGCGCGCGAGACTTCAATGTTGTAGCCAACTTCCTGATGGGGATTGGGGGCCGTCGAGCCGCCCTCGTTGTCGTGACGGATGGGAGTCAGTTGGGATGAAACCTAAAGTAGGGGTCAGCATGAGTTTTGTTCGCTTTCCTTGATGCGAAACGTCAGTACTTGCCCGCAAAAACTGGCAAACTTCTGTGCCGGCCTGCTTGCAGTTGAAGCACGGGAGGCCGCCGCCGGGATCGCCGCTGCAGCGTATCTTTCGCTTGCGGCATCTGCCACACTACAGGAAAATAAACACGTCAAAGTTAGCTGAGGGTTGCGTATTTGAAAAGCGTGTGTTGTGTATTTAAATCAAACAAGAGGCAAACATCAACCTTGATGTTCGATGGAAAAAAAGACAAATGCAAGGCGATTCAGCTGGAAATAATGAGCAATACAACAAAGGAAACCAAGTGATATGAAATAAGCCAAGGGAAAAGGGGACAATGACGAGGACTAGCATGAGATCACTTACAGCCACAGCAATGCGCTTCCGCGTAGGCGTCTCGCTGGTCTCGGAGTGTCCGTCCGACATGATGGAGGAGCCCGTCTTTGAACTCTTTGGCCCGCTCCCGTGGTGATGGGTCAACGAAGGAGACGAGGAAGGTTGGTGGTGGTGGCTGCCGTTTGTGTAGCCGAGGAGAGTTGAGGCGGCCAGTGGTGGTGGGTAGCCCGAGGCTCTATATTTGCTGCCGCCGGTGCCGTTGGAGCTGTAAGAAGACGGGCGGGTGCTAAACATGGTCTTTTAGTACCGCCAAGTTCAGAGCCTGGGGTGAAACTCGTGGACTCGGTCCTGTGGACACTCGTTCTTGTGCCTGTATTCAAGGTACGTTTAGAAACAGGTCAGGTCGATTTTGTTTGATTACCGCAACTTCAAAAGATGTATCCGGGAACCTCAAAGTACTGATTGCTGAGTAGGTCAGGCAGGATGGTCTCAAACCAATGGCAGCTGTAGTCGAGTGGAAAGAAGACGCGAAAAGTGCCAGGGTGTAGATGAATGACAAAGTAGTATCAAGCGCAGGGATTTCGACCAAAGTAAGCAAAGCAAAGCCACCTGGTCCGATGTCTCGTCGAGGCACAGAGTGACACAAAAGGTGAAGAAAAATGCAGACTGACGTGAGGGCTGGGGTTGACGAATACCGCCACAGGGAACGGACGTAACAGAAAACAAAGAAGTCAATCACAGCGAAGTGACCCCTGAAAGGAATAGCAACCACCAAAGCTTGCAGAAAGGACAGGCACAAGGTCAAACCGGGAATATGGGAGTCGGGTGCATGTGCATATATGCAGAAGAGACAAAGACGTGGCGGGAGTTAACGGGTATCGAGCAAATCTCTTGAGTTCCAAGAATGAGGTTGATAGGCGTGCAAAGGCAGTTTTGGCAACTGCAGCGTCCCGCCTGATATCAGTTCTTTCTCCTGGTGATCTGGGTTTGGTCCTGGCTGTTGTTTGTTGCGGCTGTGATCAGATGCTTCACCGGAGTAATGTTGGTCAGATTGGAAGCCCTGCTCAGAGTTGCTGGAATCTCTTTTCAGGGTGGTTGTTTTCCTTGTCCTTGAGAACTCCTAGGGGATAGAGATGAACTAGTAGCTTAACCAAAAAAAAAAGAAAATCCGCCCATGCGAGTACCAAAATGTAAAGGAGCTGAACTCGGTTCGTCGGCCCGGCTGGCGTGCGTGTGATGATACTGTTCTGCAGAGCCAATGGCCGGAAACAGGGTCTATAGGATTGCTGAAAAAGGCTTTGAGGGTGTTGGTAACCGGGTCGAGAGAGTGTGTGTAGGGTCCAGGAGCTCCTGGGCAAGCTCAGTGGCCTGTAGCTGTCGAGGCTGCAGGTAGGCCTGTGAAAGGCTGCGTGTTGCTTATGTCTGAGTCAAAGTCAAGCCGGTCAGTGTCAGAGTATGTCTGGCTGTTAATGCCTCGCTGGTGCCATGAAGTCGGCCTGTCTCTGGCACGTTTGGTGATACCACTGCCTGTACCAAGAGCTACTGGATTCGTAGCTGATGCTCACGAAGAGAGAGAGGATGTTTTATATGTCGGGGTAAGATGCAGGCAGAAGGGACAGCTGAGATGGGGGCATGGAACAAGTAAATGAAAATGCCCGAGCGGATGTAGGCATGTGAGCGTTCGGGCTTTAGCATGCTCTTGTAGAACTCACTTTCTTTCTTAGACCAGTCTCATCCCCAACACAGGAGGTAGTGTCCAACAACAGTCAGGCTTGTGGGATGTCACACGCCTCTCCCTGCCCTGAAGTTGCGTATGGGAAACTCTGGGTGATGCTCGACGGAGAATAAATAGATTGATGGCAGGGTAGTATTTGGGCAGTTGCCTTTTCTGTGGCGGGTGAAGGAGAGGAAAATCCTCAGTGACGAAAGATGTCCAGAGTTTGTTGCGCACGGGAAGTGGCTCGGTGCAACAGCAACCGGACCTGTCGATGCTGTTGCTGCCAGGAACTGGTACACAAGAAGCTCGTAGGGACGTTGACTGGCTAATGACGCTTCCGCAAACAATGCACAGGGGTCCACCAGGTGAGGCAAGCAGAGCAGAGGGTGTCCTGTAGCTCAAGGGAATTTCTCTGATGCGAGAACGGGATGACAAGCAGTTTCTGGCGCAGATGAAGAAGAATAGAACATGTGTCAAAGAACATAAGGAGGGGCAATGCTGGGCTTGTTGGAGTGAAAACATTCACCGGCTTCGGATAGAATCGAGGAAGGGAAAAGACGGATAATATACGATAGGAATGGCAGGCATCCTGGAGCCCACGCAGTCGTACCCAGAGATACATGGCCTGTTTGACTCTTGGCGACGCGCGTGAGTACCCGCGAGATGGGGGCATCTTCTGTGGGGAGGTCGGGCGATATTCTCTTTCCCCTGAAAGAGAAAATGTAGTATGTCCAGGATCCTGTGGAGAAAAACGGTTGCGAGGCTACGATAGTACCTCGACGGAAGATGTTTGTGCTTGATTGCATAATTTCCCATCTTGGTCTATGTTTGCCTTTTTTTCTCTCCCTATTATAATTAGCAGCAGCGTGGAGAAAACGCAATAAGGATGCAGAAAAGAAAATCTTTGAAAGGTTCGTTTGGGGGCCATCTATACATCTGGAGCAACCTATACCCAAAGCATGCCTAAGAAAGCAATGAAATGAGAAAAATGACAACATCACCTCGCAGTTTGCATATCATACTGTTCTCGAACACATTAGCCAGTACCGGAACATTTTCTTACGTCTTCCTGGGTGCCCTTTTTCGTCGTCTGCACTGATGGCCGGGTGCATGCATGCTTAGAATTCCCAAATATATACGGCACATTTGTCAGGGGCAGCAGAGGGTTGCAAATAATAACACCCCTCTTTTTTTCATGGCGCTGTCCTCCGGAAAGCGTGCTGCCCTGCTTGGAGGCTATGTGCACATGGAAATTTGCCCGCACCCAGTCCAGCCAGCGGTGTCCGCAATTGTTGTTTATTTTTACATATTTCCCTTTCTGCGAAGAAGTTTTTATCTTCCAAGTCTGCTCTGCGTCGTGGCGACTGCAAGGGCGGCGGCATACGGGAGGCAGCCACTCCGGACCTCGATAAAGGGGCCGCAACAGAGATAGATGTAGGATTACTGGATAGCTTCTGTCCCAAAATTATCGTGCGTTTCTATTATGGACCTTGCTTTCCTTGCAGGTATCGTGAATTCCTGCTTCTTACTCAGCCACTCATTCCCAGACACACCTTTTGTTGGCCGTGTCGTGGCTTTTATCCCTCGTACCTCACTCCATCATTTGCAGTTTTCCCCCTGAATGGCTGGCCAGAACGGAGGCTCAGCAGACATGTAGGTGACGAAAGGCGGCCATAAAAACGTGGGCAGACAAAAACAGACTGCCCAACCGCTTGGCAGTACATATTAAACGATGTGTTTTGCCGTGTTATGTACTACACACACACGTACATACGTACCGTACACATGCATCCACACGGCGTTCCATTTGCCCTGCGTCTGTTCTCGCCCCATTTCTTCACTCCTACACCTGGATGCGATCGGGGAGGAATACTGGCGGGGCCGCCCAGGTGCACCGCACGCCCATACACCCTCCATTACCACTTTGGCATCCTCTTCGCTGGTCACACTGCCGCAAGCGCGCGCGGGGGTTCTGAAGATCCACTCCCGGTTGTGCTCTTCGTGTATGACGTGAACACGCAACGTAGGCCTACACGCCCTCGCCTGCTCAGGCGCAAGACACAGCAATGCGGCGTTTGTTGCTTCGTGTCACCAGCCTGGTGGGGATCAGCGCTGTAGCAAGACATGGACAGTCACAGATGTTACCTGCTTTTTAGGTAGCAGGGGAATAGTTTCTCTCAAAGGAGGAGCAAATCAAAAATTGGTGTTGATCATGACGGCGTAGGCCGATGATCAAAACGTCGGGTGCTGGGTTTCATGTAGGTTTCCGCAAAGGGCGAGATCAAGGCCGTCTCTCCATGCGGTCTGCACCGGCCACTGTCACTCTTCAGTGGATGGAAGCATATTAGATCAGGTCTTTGTAGATACTGTAACCGTCATCAAGATGCGGTGTATGGACTTGTCAACGTTTCCTCGCCCTACCCATCCTTGTGCAAGATGACACGACATAATGCCACTCGATTTTGGATGTCAACATGCAGAAAGATATCGATACTATCCCTCGTCTCCGTTCGTTGGGGGGAAAAGTGCAAGGACAGGGACAAGGCTCGCGGAAGGACGCAGATGTCTGCTTGTCAGGCCGAGTTAGACTGGAGCTTGTCTCTCAAGGCATTACTTGCCTCCAGGTCAACGCCAGATCAGCTGGGAAAATCAGGTAAACCTCTGGAGAAATTAGCGAGCAGTGGTGAAAGTTCGCTTCATGGTCAGGGGGTTTCCAGGTTCCTGGATTGAAAGTTCCATGTTCATGCATCTGTTTGCCTCGTTTGCAGACCGACTTTCTCCTATTTACATCGGTTTATCGCCTTTGATGGGCAGCTTATCATTCAGTTGACATTTTCTTAACGCAACACTAACTAGATTTGAATAAAGATATTACTAGGTGGTACTGAGGCGAGGAAAGCGGTCACTACTGCGGGCTCGTGGCTTTTTTTTTGCATGACGTCCCATCGTCTCGCTAACTATTGTCAGATGTTTGTTGTCGCCAAGTGTCAGCAAACAGGATGCCTCTTTTGCTGCTGTTACTGCAGCAAAATCTAGTGTTACCAATCACTGCATCAACACGTCCAAGTATGTTTGCCTGCCCCACGTCCTGTCTTGTCTGTCTACCTGGAAGATTTAGCTGCTGCTAGTTTGCTTACTGCATTCTCCGGCAGAAAAAAAAAAGAATTTTCTTGCCGATGCTACCTGCCAAGGCTGGAATCCATACCTGGCAAGGAAGAGCTGAAGGACACCGGTTAAGTCGGATATACCGGCCTGGATCTCAGCTCTCCGGCATTCGAAGAACACCAGGTCGGACTTCAAGTACCGAAACCGGAGAAGCCCTTGGAGCAATGTCATGAGCACTGGTCAAGTATATGTTGATTTGGGAACGAGTGTGCTCGTACTTGATATTACAGTGTCCATCCTTTCGAAATAAGTTTCCATGTATGGATTTTGCGTACCATTTCACTATCGCGGACCTATTCCCTTCCCCTCGCTTGAGGAGTGGCCCCCGCATCAGCACGGAAGTAGAGACCAAGGAGAGAGGACAAAGGGGGTAGACATCCATGCTTGACCCAGCCTGTAGTAACGCAGTGTGGCACACATTCAGGTAGGTATCTTGGGTACCATCCCCTCGCTCCTATCAAACCAAACACCTGCAGCTCGCAAAATTCTGTCATATTCTGACCACGCTAATCGAACTGTCACTTTGCAAAAAAATGTGACCGATCTAGACTCCTACCCTACCATTGATGTTCTCCACCCAGATCCATGTTCCCTGATGAGGATGGGAAACACAAGTGTAAACTAGTGTGATAATTATATCGAATTTTCGACGGTTTTCAGTTTGATCGAGGCAAACAAAAGGCAAAGATACAGTCCGCAGCACACCCGGCGCTCGATCAGCACCCAAGCCTACATCTACGATGATCGAGTTTGGGCACCGCGATTACCGCAGCATGACGGTAGGCTAGAGTAGAAAATTCTGCAAGAAGCTGCCAGCCACAGCGAGCCTAGCCTCTCCGGGACCTTGCTTCCGATATATGTCTCCTTTTTTATCATTTTGCTGACCTGATTCCTTGAAGTGGAAATGCCAGCAAATGAAACTGGCGTAGAGGTGTGGTCAGGTAGCATAGGGATGGATACCTACCTAAATACAAACATGAGAAAGGGTTGCACGACGAAAAGAGAGTTCCACCCTCTCCTTAACCATTTATTGATGGCCTGGCGTGCAGCCTCAACAATATGCAGCAACCCGCCTCGTTGCTGTCCCACGCGGTGCAGTCCGCCGCACCCCCAATGTCAACCCCTAAACTACCTGTTCAGTCTAGCCTCCCTCGGGCGTTTACGTAGAAGTGGACGCGCCCGGGATCACATTCAAGAAGCCAATCACGGGCTGGACCTTTTGGGGGCCTGCCGGGGCGAGTAGGGAAGACAAGAATCACTGGACGGGTTAATGATGCGTGGCCTCTATCTCACCCTCCTTTGAAAAGAATGCGTGTGTGTGCGTGCAATCAAAATTGTGCACTATGGTTGGCGTGTGAATGATGCCCCGAACCTGGCAAGAATTGCCGTGCCTTTTGTAACCGTTTGGGGCCGTCTGAAGCCTTCATCGACTCCCTGCATGCCCCTAAGCTTGAGGCAAGCAAAGTAAGGTATAGAGGGTAGAGACGAAAAGGGAGGCTCTCGCCAAGGCTGTCCACGCTGCCTGCCCCCAAATACTTCTAAATGAGAACCCCGTGGGGGCGACTCGTGGTTTCTTTCCGTTTCCAGTGCGTCGTGACGAGGCTCTCATCTTGTGTGTCCAAGTAGGGGGCCAAGATAAATGAGAAAAGTAACAATTTCCATCTCTGCGTCCACTGGGCCCCGAGTCCTCAGAGACCCGCAGCAAAAAAGCAAAGCCTCCCTACGACATAAACGAGCAACGATTATGTTCGATTCGGCAGCCCACCTCGTGGAGCTCACCGCCCCCAGACCTTCATCTCCCGTTGATGGCTCCACCTCCTCGACCGATTCGTTGGCCGCCGATGATGACAGCCCACAGCGGTGGCCCTACTATACCTATGCATGGGTATAATATCGTCAACAGACCTTGTAAGTGATCAGGGATGTATCCCATGCCGGAAGTTGACACGTCTCAACCCGTCCGGGAGATCTGCAGCCTGCACGCACTCTTCCGGCACAGCCGTGGCGCTTCCGATGAGAGCACTTTCCCAAGTGTTTCCCGGAGTGTGGGTATGATCCAAATGCCGTGGTGAGCGATGCCCAACGTCTTGTCAGGGCGCAATCAGGGGGGCTGACGTGACAGTATCTTTCATGAACTGGGCAAAGCCTATTACGCGAAATTACGAGTTTGTAGACATCAGGGCAAAGGTTCGGGTCAGAAAATGATGCGAACATAGCGTACGGACCTTGTGGGCACTCAAAAGTAACCAAGACACAGCCAGTACTGTGTGCCCTGAGTCGCATCCTCTCGTAATTCCCGCGGTTGTTGTGCCATGCTGTGTAATACTGAGCACACCTTTAAATACATTCAACATCACTGGCGTTTGACCAGTGTGTAGAGAGGCAAGGAAAAAGATTGCAGTGGCGATAAAATCTAGCCTGTGCCGGCCCTCGGAACAACGAAAAGAAACATGTATATGCAGACGGGCGGCCCATGGCATCGGAGCTACCATGTGGCATCCTCGACAGTCAGGCCTCCCAGCCGGACAAAACAGGGCTACAAATTCGCGGGGTCGCTGAGGCAGTTACCCGGATCAACCCTGAACACTATTGTGCAGGTGGGAAGTGTAGTACAGAAAAGAGAAGGCATACATCTAGGCAGTTTGGCCAGACCCCCTGTGTCACACTCATATACCCCCGGGCCAATGGTTTGCCACGTCAAACCGCGAAACCGGTGAGGGCAGAAACCAACTACCTTTTCCAGGCACCATGAGAGTAAAGGGCTGAAGTAGGGCATCAAAGACACGAGGTGGGAAGGTGGGCAAGAATGAGTATGTGGCTTTTCGAGGGCCCAATCAACGGTATATCAGCAGATCCCAAGGTGGAAAATAAAACAAAACCATGTTGATCTATTTGCAGAGCGGAATAACCCCCTTCCGGAACATATACAGCTCCTTGGCCCTTTTGATCGATGATGAGGCGCCAACTGCCATGGGCAAGGGCTGTGACAATCGAGTCGCACTCCTGATACATTTAGGTGGTGGATACAGGACGAACATCAATGGAGAAACACACCCGCGAGCTGTTCATCAGGGGCGTGGCCAACGTGAGGCGGATCATCGGTATCGACCCTAGCAACGACGTCCGGAAGCTTGCCAGTACTAGGTGAAACCTCGTGTTGGCGCTATGCTTGAATCGGCATCTAACCGTGTGTCAAAAATCCAAAGACGCACTGATGACTGCCAATCAAGGACAACCTATCGCAGACTGGTCACTGGACCATGTGGCGATGGGTATGAGGGGTACTGAACTCTGCACCACAAAGACATTGCGAGTAAGCGAGACATGGAGGGAATCGATGCAGGTTGAGGCTACACGGAGACAGGAGAGGAGGAAATTAGGGTGAGTCTGAGATTAACCCAAAGTCACGCGGAGGCGAGAGGCACGGGGTAAGTGGCGGTCTTGCAGCGCCAAGCAAGACGATAAAAAGATGGGAAAGACGACAAAGGGGAGATTATCAAGTCAGCAAACTTGCTCATGTCTTTCTATGATAACCAGACCCAGAGGGCAAGCTGAAATGCCCAGCCAGACATTGCGAACCGCGCGCTGCTGCCCCGATCTGTAAAGTTCAGTCGGTAGCTAGCCACCCGGCCGTATCGCGTAGCACCAGCGCCTTGCAGTCTTCTCATGCGACATAGCTGAGAGGCTTTAATACCATACTCGCTTCTTGTTGCTGTATCCATGAACTGTCACATAGCACCTGCAAAGTGGGAAGCAAAAGACAGCGCCGTACCCAAGGGACTCATGTGTCAGCGTGCCGTATGTCGCCTGTCTGCATATCGACCCGGATCTGTTCAGATTTCTCCGGAGCTTGTGATCCAGGATCTAGCGATATCAGTTGAGATACTGCCGGTAAACCCGCGAGCTCTATGCGCCCGTCTGTTCTCAAGCCAGGTCCCGATTATCCTCTAGCAGGATCCACACGGGCAGGGCGCGTGGCGACTTGAGTGCTTAATCTCTTGCGCGCAAAGGAGTACCGCGGCTCGGGCAGATGACGCCTACCTGAGGGAAGTGATCACAGATGTGATGCTCCCAAGGTGACCGACCAGGACTATTCGTAAGGCCAAAGTCGAGCGAGCTGCCACCTCGCACTCGGGCTTGTCGCCTTCATTCGCTGAGCTGAACAGCACCTAGTTCATCTTCTGCGATAATCTTCTCGTCGGTCCCTATCGCGGCGTCGGTCTCGATCATAATCTCGATCGCGATTCCGGTCGCGGTCCCCTCCGCCCTTGTGATCATAGCCCCTCCCATCGTGCCGTCTCCGTCCATCATTGGAGTCACGGTATCCTTCTCTTCGCGGGCTCCGGCTCCGCCTCCTCCCTGCATGGGGACTCCTGTCTCGCCGCATACCAGGCTCGCGATCTCCGGCTGAAGGCTTCTCTGCATTTTGCCCTGGCTTTTGCCGCTCGTGACGACCCTGCATCTCCTCCTTGCCGTAGACCATCCCATAGCTATCCGGTCGATCGTCCTGTCCATCGTCCTCTCGGTACTTGCGCCACTTCTCCAACTCGTCCACGCCGCCCCAACCGCCCCGGCCCTTGCCAGCCTGCTTCTTTCGCTTGGCGTTGGCATCCGTACGCCAGGCGGTGCTAAGCTTGCTGACACTCTGGCTAAAGTCGACGTGTATGCGGCGGTCGTCGATAAGGACGCCCTGCATCTTGAAGTATGCTGCCTCACAAGCACTCTTGTCTTCGAACTCGATAAAGGCATACTGGAGGCTGTCGCCGGTTTTGCCATCCCTGATAACCTCGCACGACAATATCTTGCCGAAACGGCTAAAGATGAGCTCCAGGTCGGCATCTTGCGTCACCGGGTTAAGCTTGCACACGAACAGCACATTCTCGGGCGGCTTGACCTCGGCAAACGGCAGGTCGCCCATCATCTCAAGCGTAAGGGCCTGGGCCTTTGCCTCACGCTCGCGCCGCTGCTTCTCAGCTGCAGCTGCCAGCTCCTCGTCTCCCTCGGGGTCTCCATTTGCGAGCTTTTCGGCCTCGTCCTCGGCGATACGCACCGTGGCGATCTGTGCGGCGGTCGGAGGAGGCGAGCTACTGGGTTCCCTCAAGCCGGCTGGGTCGGGGTAGGGGTCGTCGAGGATGACGGTGTGCTTGATGCGAATGTCAACGAGCGGGTGGCCCTTTTCATCGACGATGGCCTCATTGATCTTCTCAAGCGTGTCGAATCCTTCCACCACCTTGCCGAAGATGGCCGCCTTCCCGTCGATGAAATCGGTGTCCTCGCCGAGGGTCACGATGAACTGTGAGCCGGCCAACCGCGTGTCTGGGTCCGTGGGATGCGGAGCCGTAGCCATGCTGACGGTACCGCGCTCGGCATGACGGAGCTTGGGATGGAAGAGGGCCGGAAATGTTCGCTTCGCAGGGTCGTCTGAGAGCACGCCCCATATGCTGCTGCCACCGTCGGACTTGGGGGCCATAGGGCCGAGGGGATCGCCGGTCTGAAAGGAGAAGTTCTTCTGAATCGAGTGTATGGGGGAGAAGTTGTAGTATTTGACCTTGCAGAGCTTTAAGAAGTTTTCGCACAGCTTGGGCGCGTAATCCACCAGCAAATCAATGACGATATCGCCGGCGCTGGTCTCTAGTAGGACCGACATATTGGTCTGGGCGGGCAGCCAGCCACTACTCAGAGATCATGCAATTGATGTCGTTGACCAGCCGTCTAAATCCGAGGTGATGCAGCCGTCGCGATCCATACAAGGAAAATAGTGACATCGCGCCGAACCACAAATACTGACCCACAATGACTCGAGTGGCGTAAGCTCCTGATATTGGTGGCTGAAGAATGAGGCTTGGCCTGTTACAAACAGCCCCCCACTTCGGCCTCAGGCCACACTCACATTTTCGTTAGGGCTCACAATGGCGAAAAAAGGTATCGAGGCCCCACCTGTCCAATCAGCCAGTTGGAGGGCTCCGCTATTGGATGCACGGCGATTGAAGCAACTACAGCAAGACGAAAATTAACAATCGCCATCTCGACCCTCGAAAAGCTTCGTCCTTTGCCCTCTCCTTCGCGTCGACTAGGTTTAATACCGCACCAAATCACATCAGTCGCAATCATGGCCGACGACTCTCCCGTCACTCTGCGCACGCGCAAGTTCATCCGCAACCCCCTCCTGGGTCGCAAGCAGATGGTTGTGTGAGTGATCCCCCGGACGGCATTTGCGTGAAGAGGGTCGTGGATTGGCGGCAGGCAGGAGGAGGGAACCTTCAAACTGGTCGGATAGCAACGAAGCGCTTGCGGCAGATGACGAAGACACCGCACGATTGACATCCGACACGACGATTCCCTGCCGCCAAATACCTCCACGAGCCACCGCAACGACGAACCAAAGACTAACCAGACGCAAACAGTGACATCCTCCACCCGACCCGCGCCAACATCTCCAAGGATGAGCTCCGCGAGAAGCTCGCCGGCATGTACAAGGCCACCAAGGACCAGGTCAGCGTCTTCGGCCTGAGGACTCAGTTCGGTGGTGGCAAGACCACCGGCTTCGCCCTGGTCTACGACTCGCCCGAGGCCCTCCAGAAGTTCGAGCCCCGCTACAGGTTGGTGCGTATCGGCAAGGCCACCAAGGTCGAGAAGGCCAGCAGGCAACAGCGTATGTCCCGACTTCCGCTTGTCAATCTTGGGTTTGGCCCAGTGTGTCGTGCTGACGTCTCACCTCCCCCCGTACAGGCAAGCAGCGCAAGAACAGGCAGAAGACCCTCCGCGGAACGGCAAAGGTCAAGGGTGCCAAGGCGAAGAAGGACAAATAGACGTTTTCACGAACAATCGGCGCATTGCAGGGCATTCTTGGGTTTCCACTCGTCGCGTCGTTCTCGACATTTTCCACTTTCCTCCCTTACGTCCCTCGTTTCGGCATCTTTTCGGGAACGAATATCACAAAAATGGTTGGGGGAAAATACAGCCACATGGGTGTTGGCATCATGTGTTGCCGGGCTTGGGCTTGGCTTGGGCTCGGATCGAGATGAGAACAATGCAAACAAAAGACGATTCTTGTTTTGCCTGTTATTACAACTTTCCGGACTTCGGTTACAGGAGGCGTGAATGGGATGGTTTTGATTTTTTTTTCCAAGGGTTCTTTGTCAGCATCAGGCATTCCAATTCAGGTGGTGTTACGTGCAATGAGGCCGATGCATGACTGTTAGATGACGCAGATGACATGAAGTATACTGACAAAGGAGACTATGAGCTAGCATTGACAAGTTTGGGAATGAAAGAGGCGGCCAAGAAAAGAAAAGAAAAGCCTTCCTGGCCTTACACGTCCGCGGCAAACACATTCACCCTCAAGCCAACATGGAAAGGACAGCCGCCCCAGCCCCAGCCACAACCACCCACCCAGGCATGTCTAACCTCGACCCAGCAGACCAGGCAGACTGCCCACCGCAGTACGAGACGCCCGCACGTATGACGCACCCCCACCCGGAGCCCCCAACCGTGTTCCGCTCCTGGACGCCCTCGACATCGACCTCCCGCCCGTCCCTGGCAACAACAGCGGCCAGCGCAGCATCCGGGCCAGGCGCCGCCGCCACCACCTCCTTGATGGCCGAAATGATGTCCTCGACGCCTAGGGCTGCGAGCGGCGCCACAGCCAGCTCGCGCGACGCCGAGGTGGACGACTGCGGCATGGGCCTGCGGATTATATAGAAAGTCCCGTCATCTTCGGTGGCCGCTGCTCCTGCGTATGGGGCGAGGGCGGCGAACAAGAGAGCGGGCGCGGCGACGGTCGCTGCCTTCATCGTGGCGGCTGGGGCTGACTGTTGTCCGTTTATTGGTTTTTGTTTTTAGCTCCTCTTGCGATGATCTATTCTTGGTTAGAGCTGACTTACTGGGGAACTTCTGGAGGGACAGAACAGTGGCTGAACGTACAGGAACCCGACTAGGAGGGTGATATCAGAAACCCGTTTGTCTGGGCGCTGGCGAACTGATGGGCTTGGAACTGGAATCGCACACCACCAAAAGGCAGTTGAAGCGCCAGTCGTGCCCTTTATAGAGCAACATGCCACCGGTCGTTGAGTGTTCCACTACCGAGCCCACCACAAGGTATCGATCGTGTAACCCTTTCAACACAGTCGAGTCGTCACCGGGCTCGCATAGAGACAAGTGACTAGTCGTATATCCACACACACACACACACACACACACACACACACACACACTCACACACACACCAACCCAACCAACCCTCCCACCGACATATAGCCTACGCTCTGATGAGATCACCGAGACAGCCCGCTAGACGCCGAGGAATGTACCGGAAGGTGACGACGCCTCGCTTTCTTTTTTTAAATCATTCGTCGCCGCAGCCGCAACATAATAACCTGCACAAGCCCAACCCAAGGGCAAAAGTCAGCAACACCCTGAAGCCGGTCTGCCATCTAGCTTAAGCCTGCGGCCGCTGACCTCCCCCTTCGGTCGATACCGATCTTCACAGAACAGCCAGAGAGCCCCGACTGGACGAAAAGGCAGTCAGTCCATCGCGCGCCCTGCTTTGGAATCCCACATGCTAGGCCACGGGCTGCGCAGATGACGTGCAGGCGCAGGCGCAGGTTTCAGCAGGAGATAGGGCGGGCGAGGCGCGGCATGTTCAAATACAAACGGTTGAGCTGGAGGTGGTGTTGCCAGGGTTGATCCATGGTCGAAGACACGTAGTCGGGCTCTAGCGTGGTGGTTTGGGTAGCGTGGCTTTGACTTTTTTTTATGGCAGACGCTCCAGGCGAGGCGAAGGATTGCAAATAGAACGAAGTGTAGCGAGAATTTTCATAAGGGTAGGTATACAGAGTCGGGAGTGTTTGGTCCGTTGTCGAATTGGTCTTTTGTGTGGTTCAAAAAAATTGCATTTAGTGATTTACTTGAAATTAATTTGCATCATGAGACTTGTGGCACAGTCACGAATTCCATCATGCTAGCTTCGAAAGGAGGCCACAAAAGATACAAACAAAAGGATGCTTGCTATATTGACGCTGAGATCAGACGTCGCGTTATGCTTAGTGAACAGAACGTAAATATCTGACATGTCCTCAGCCCTCCGGCCGATATTCCGTAGGCCGCTTCCAGAATAACATTTTCCAAACCAACTCCATCAAAAGACACGCTCATGGACGGTACTCGACTACAAACCTCCTCTCAACAAGCTGCAGCGTACCTGTGGTCTCCTCGCCCTCGAACCGCAGACTGACCTTACCAGTCTCGGCGTCTATGCTCTCGACCTCGGCCTTGTAAAATGTGGTGCTATCCGGATACAGGGCCAGGACGATCTTGCCCTTGTCCAGGCTGGGCAGCTTCTCGGCCGGCCCGGGTATGGGGATCATACTGCTTGCGCTAGTGCGGTACTCCTTGCGCTCCTCGGGCGGCACGTCAGGGTCCTCATCCTTGACCTTGTAGCGGCGCGACTTGCCCTCACCCAGCACTGCTGCCACCCGGCCGAGGAACCAGTCGGCCGTGTCGCCGTTGTTGCTGCTGCTGTTGTTCTGCTTGGGCTTGAAGGCCACATCCTGGCCCTTGGCAAAGACAACCTTGGACCGCTGCAACGCCGCTGCAGATGCCGACGCCGAGACGGCCGAAGACCCACCCCCGGGGAGCTGTGGCGGCTCGGCGCTGTCGGCCTTGGAAGGTGTGTCCCGGTCTCCACCCCGCGGCGGGAGGCTATCCCTGCCTCCGGAACGCTCGCTTCCGAGCTTCCGCACCGTGTGGTTCCCATGTGGCGACGGCACTGGGGACTCGGCGCCGTCAAAGTCATAAAGTGAGCTCTGGTCCTTTTGTGACGACGTCGACGCGCTGGCGGCGGCGGTGGTGGAAGCGGTGGCAGCAGCGGCAGCGGAAGCAGCAGCAGTGGTCGCCGCGGCGGCCGCATCCCTTGCGGCCTCCTTGTCCTTAGTCCGGAGGGCCTCGCGCGTGGCGGTAGCGCCGCGGCTCGCGTTCCGGCTGGACCCGCCGCCGGCCGCGCTCCTGGCAGACGACGGGTTCAGATGCTGACTGCTCTTGGCGCTGGACCCGGCCGAGGCGCCACCGGTGGGGTCCTTGGCCTTTGACAGGGCGCTAAGGATTTCGATATTTGTGCTAACCGCGCGGATCTTCTCGACCAGGTCATCGTTGGTCTTAACACCCGACCGGAGCAGCTCCTCGAGGACGTTGAAGGTAGCGTCCATGGTGGACCTCGCCGGGTTCTCCTTGAGGATCTGATCCTGGGTCTTGATCTTCCTGCCGATGTCGGTACTGGCGTTGAACTGGTCGACGATCTGGCGCAGCTCACCCTGGATCTGCTCCCAAAGCTGCACCTCCTCGGCCGCGTTGTCATTGCGGTTGGACCCGCGCGCCTGCCTGTTGTTTCGCTGCGACGACATGGGCGAGGTGTGCTTGGGCGTGAATGTGTGGGAGAGGTTTTCTAGTTCTTTTGATAAGCCGGCCATTTTTCTGGGTGTTTGTCGGCCTGCCCCCGTGTGGGCAAGCCGAAGCAGGGTGTGTGTGTGGGTGTGGGGGTGGATTTTATGGTATGGACAGCAAGCCAATCCTCATGGCTACGCGACAGGGGGGTTTTCTACAGGAAATGGAAGAAGCAAGAATGGTAACACTGATTTCTAGATATGCTGCAGCATCGCCTTGCACGTGTAGACGTGGCGTGATTGAAGCTATTCCGGGGGTGCGGCAAGGTTGGGGCATGGACAGACGGGGAACAGACGCGATCATGACTTGGTTGAGGTGGACTTACCGTCGCTGGCTTGCAGATTCTGGGGTGAACAAGGCGCTACTGGTCTTGTTTTTTTTTGCCCCGTCGCGGACGATTGCCTGAGCAGTAGATGTCGTCGATCGAACCAGGCCTGCAAAAAGTCGAGGTTGTTTCTGTTTTGAAATCACGAGAAATCGACGGGAAGATGGAATGAAGGGTATATCAATAGGGCGAGGAAAAGGTGCTGTTGCTCTTTCATGTGCGCGTGAAAGGCGAGGAATCAATGAATGAATGAATGTTTTAAAAAGGTCAGGTTGGAGGAAAGCAAGAATCCCGCACGAAATTATTAGTTCTGATATCAAGTCGGTGGAGGGCACAGAATGACATTGTCCCTAGACTTGTTCCCATGCATTTCTTAAGTGTCGATTTGAAGGGTGAACGTCGTCTTGAGAACGGCCTCAGCAACATCGCATCTGTCGCATGCCTGTGATTTTCCGCCCAATTTGCTCAACCATCCAAGGCTGGCGGCGCGGCAACACGGAGGGAGCCGTCAAAAGCTGCCGTGAACAAGTCTTACTTCTACAGTGAACGCACTGTCCGCCCGTGGTGGAGCAATCGTCGTTCATCCCTTCCTTGCATGCAATGCAGTCCAAGTCCAGTCTGGTCTGGTAATTACCCCGCCATTGTCGAAAACGAAGCTGCGAGGGAGAGCTCCTTCGCCAAAATGCACCACAGTGCGGTCCAAATCTATCAAACAATCGCCCAGTCAGAGTGACGCCATCCACCACGTTCTACGACAACAACAAAAAAAAAGCCCTACCCTGCCCCTTCATGTCTACGTCCAAACTTCGCAAGCAAGCTCTACGAAGCACACAGCAAACCTACGCAGACACACCAGACACACTCGACAACATGCAGGTCCCCCTCTTCCGCCTGCAATGCGGCGTCAACTCGTACGACTGGGGTAAGAAGGGCTCCGAGTCGGCCGCCGCAAAGTTCGCGGCCGCAACGCCCGCCGACGGCTTCTCCGTTCAGGACGACAAACCTTACGCTGAGCTGTGGATGGGCACACACCCCTCAAACCCGTCCAAGCATGTTGACACGGGCCGCACCCTGCTGGACCTCGTCGAGGAGAACCAGATGCTCCTGTCGTCCTCCATCATCGCAAAGTACGGCAACAAGCTCCCGTTCCTCTTCAAGGTCCTGTCAATCAACAAGGCCCTCTCCATCCAGGCCCACCCGAACAAGAAGCTCGCCGAGAAGCTGCACCAGCGCGACCCCAAGAACTACCCCGACGACAACCACAAGCCCGAGATGGCCATCGCCATCACCCCGTTCGAGGGCCTTTGCGGCTTCCGTCCTCCACACGAAATTGCACACTTTCTCGAGAGCCTCCCTTCGCTGAGGAGTCTCGTGGGTGACGACAAGGCCAAGGCGTTTGTCGAGGCCGCAAAGGACGACAAGGCAGACGAGGCGACCAAGAAGAAGGTCCTGCGCGAGGCGTTTGCCGCCGTCATGAGCGCCTCCGAGTCGGCACTCGCCGAAGCTACAAAGCAGCTCGTATCCGGCGCGGAGACCGAGGGCAGCGACTTTGCAGCCAAGGGAGTCGCATCCACGTCCGGGGCGACACTAGCGGAGCTGGTGCAGCGGCTGCACAGAGAGTTCGGGGCCGACTACGGCCTCTTTGTGCTCTTCTTCTGCAACTTTGTCACGCTGGAGCCGGGCGAGGCGCTGTTCCTGCAGGCCGACGACATCCACGCCTATGTGTCAGGCGACATCATGGAGTGCATGGCGGCGTCGGACAACGTGGTGCGCGCGGGCTTCACGCCCAAGTTCAAGGACGTGCCGACGCTCGTGGACATGCTAACGTACAACTCTGCGCCCATCGACGAGCAAAAGATGCAGCCGGCCGAGTACCCCTACGTAAAGCTCAACAGGGCCGCCTTCGAGTCCGGGTCCGAGGTGCTGCTGTACGACCCGCCGATTGAGGAGTTTAGCGTGCTGCGTGGCGTGCTCCGGGCCAACGGCGCCAAGGCCAGCTTCGACCCAATCGAGGGGCCCAGTATCGTTATCTGCACCAAGGGCAGTGGCAAGATCTCGGTCGGGCCGACGGTGATGGACATCAAGGAGGGCTGGGTGTATTTTGTCGGGTCGACGGCGGCGTGCGTGCTCGAGACGGATTCGCTGGAGGAGGGGGGCGAGTTCCACTTCTTCAAGGCATTTTGCGAGGTCGAGCAGAGCAACGATGCGTAGATAGGTATGTATTACCTTGGTTAGCTGGCAGGCAATAATATGGCAATTTGATGATGATGCACAAAAACGGTCGGTTGGGATGGTTGTTTTTTTTGGTGATGATGAGACGTGCCGGTGGATCCGACCTGGTTTTGTTCCGATACGAGCAGTTTCTGGAAGCAATTTTAGCCGTGGGAGTCTTGACTTGAGATTTGCAAACACGGAAGCTCCATTGGCGCCGGAGAATTTGATTCGACATGAAATGTGTGAGATGTTCCAGGGTCGGCTTTATTACTTCAAGCTTCCATCCTTCCATCGTAGGGGTTGCTCAAGGAACAGGGTCCCCCACTAGAAGAAAGGTACAAAGACGATTGCTGTTTATATTGGAAAACTTATGTACCCAGCATGTCCCGGTCTTTATACTAGCTTCCATGGCCCCTGTGTCTTTTTATTTTTTTTTTGTTGTTGAAGCTCTCGGCTTTGGGATCATGGGGTGACGGAGCCAGCAGAAAAGGACCCTTGAGAGGGGATCTGGCTAGAGTTGAACGGAGAAGAAATGTGCCTCGATCTGTCATTTGATATTCCTTTTCTGCGCCCAAATGAACCCTTTACCATTTTCTTTTTGCCCTCGTTTGTTTCAACGGATAACAGACCAGCAGCTATCCCCCTTCGACACACACCGAAATTGCAAAGTAGCTTCTTCTCCCCCGGGCGCCTCCTCTGGCCAATTCCTCCCTTTTCCCACACACCCCCCATTTTCTGTACAACCTCAATTGCAACATTAGCTCTTTCTTTCTTGTCGCCCTTGGATTTCCGATCAGTCTAGTGGTTCTTGTAACGATAGAATCCAAGGAAAAAAAAGACAATATTAATTAGCGTTCCTCGACAACCATTCCCCCCCGCCGCCCTCTCTTACGAGCATAAAACCGTGACATCGGACCCCTGCCCAGCGAACTTTTAGACGAGCCAAGAAAGGTCAAGATCCATTCTGCGCACGCGCACCACCACCACTGCCACCACCACCACAGCGCTCGTTCTGTTTCCTTCCGTGCTTCATCTTTCCACAAAAACCCGCCACGAACAAACAAAGCACTCGAACATCCTCGATATCTTGGCGACCTCCAAGCTCTCTTTTGCACGACGGCGCCGACGCAGACGCCCCATACCCGACACAGCTGTTCATCGGCTTCCCAACAAAACACATACATACATACATACATACATACATACACACACACAGGCCCCGAGATCGAACTGCAAGCACTGCGCGTCACGCGTTGCCAAGAGCTACCGGCCCCCCGACCGCCCCCAACACCCACGACAAAGCTTCGCCGCGACCGTCTTGCTCCTGCAGCCTCTATATCATAACAAAGAAAAAAACACACACACACACACACACACCCAACCACAATCAGGCTCAGCAAAAGCCACCCGCCCGCCAAGATGGGAGGCCAACTGTCCAAGATCATGGGCAAGATCTTCGGATCCAAGGAGATGCGGCTGCTGATGCTGGGCCTCGACGCAGCCGGCAAGACCACCATCCTCTACAAGCTCAAGCTGGGCCAGGACGTCACCACCATCCCGACGGTCGGCTTCAATGTCGAGACGGTGACGTACAAGAACGTCAAGTTCAACGTCTGGGACGTCGGCGGCCAGGACAAGATCCGGCCCCTGTGGAGGCATTACTTCAGTGGTATGTTGAGATGGGCGCTTCTCTTGTCTCCATGGCCGATTCACCCGCAGTAGCTAACATTAAGCCCGCCCCGGCACTACCAGGAACACAAGGTCTCATCTTTGTCATTGACTCGTCCGATCGCAAGCGCATGGACGAGGCCCGGCAGGAGCTCCACCGCATCATCAACGACCGCGAGATGAAGGACAGCCTGCTTCTGGTGTTTGCCAACAAGCAGGATCTCGAGAATGGTATGTCATTCGTCCGCTTTCTCTCTCTCGTTCGCCTGTTTTTTTTACCTACCGCACAAAACCATACTAACAAACTCCGCCCATCCACAGCCATGAAACCCCAAGAAGTCACCGAGGCCCTCCAGTTATCCAAGCTTAAGGACAAGATCTGGTATGTGGTGCCCAGCTGTGCCACCACCGGCGAGGGTCTGCTCGAGGGCCTGGCCTGGCTGTCCAACAACGTCAAGGCGCCGCCCGCGCCGGTCAAGAAGTAGACCTCTGATGTGTGCTTGGTTCGAGGCGGCCAATCATGACCCATTCGCCACCTCGCCCACATTGCCTCTTCTCTCGTCTCCTTGTTTCTCGACAAAAAAAAGGAGACTGACATGCCCTGGGATGCTTGTATCTTTTCTTCCTTCTTCTATTCTCTCTGTTCACACGCCGTTCGTTGGAGATGTCTTTTAATACCCCCGTATATTCTTTCTCGTTTTGGTCTCATCTCCGTTCTAAGTCTTGGTACCAACTCATACCTCCCAGAAAAAAACAATACCATCAATTATTTCCTTGCTGGTTGCTCCTTTAATGACGCCAAGAGATACTATTGTCAAAAGCAGTGCCGAAGGGATCTCGTGTGTTACAAACTCGACAATTAGGCTGATATGCTGTGTTTGGACCCTGCATTCTATCGATCCATGCGTTGTCCAGCTGTCTCAAAGTCCAAATATTGGAACGGTTAACCGGAGAACACATGCACATGTTGTTTTGAGCAGCACACGTGGCTCTACACGGACCTTGGATCGCCAGTGCGTGGACGCCATGGGACGAAAGGAGACAGGCCCCAATGACCAGGTATTTCCAAAGCAGAACATGTAAATGAAATATCATGACGACAAACAAAAAAATATATAGACCTCGCTACCCGCATGAAAAAAAGTATACATCCCGCCTTAACCCCCCACCCCCATCCGACAAAATCACTCCTTCACCCTCTTTCCAGGTCTCCCCATCGAGTCGTCTGGCATGCCGCTCCTCTTCGTCCCTGGCAGGCTGTTTGTGCGCATGTCGTTGTCCTCTTGTGTCACGCGACGGTGCGGGTACTCGGCCTTGCAGCCCTCGAAGCAGTTGGCGCTGACGCGGTCCCCCGTGCTGAAAAAGGGGTGCTGCAGCGCTGCCGCCGCCGTCAGTCGCTTGTCCGGGTCGTACTCCAGCAGGCCCGCGAGCAGTTTGCAGCCCTCGACACCCAGCGACGCCAGGCTCCCCGGCGGCGCGTGCGGCATCGGCCCGGCCGTCTGGCCCTGCGATATCGTGTGATAGTACCACTTGTCGAGGTGGGACTGGCTCGCCGCCGCCGCTGCCGAGGACGAGTTGGCGGCCGGCGATGCGCCGGGCCCCCCTGGCCTGCCTCCGTACTGCGGGCCCTGGCTCTGGTAGTGCTGCTGGTGGTGGTGGCTGTGTCCCGGCTGCTGGTGGGGATACCCTGAGGGTAGGGGCGGCTGCAGCACCACGAGCTTGTCGTAGTCGGGCATGCTGGTCAGCAGCGGCCATCGCTCCTTGGTCGGCATGCCCATGATGTCGACAATCTTCTGCATCTGGTGGCGCTGGAACGGCATGTCGCGACTGCCGCCCTTTTTGGTGTTGTCCATCTTGGCCTCTTCTCCCTTGAAGATGGGTCTCAGGCTAAGCAGCTCGGCAAAGATGCAACCAACGGCCCACATGTCGACGGCCGGCGTGTAGTGGTGTGACCCCATAAGCAGCTCCGGTGCCCTGTACCATATGGTCACGACCACCTTGTCGCCCTGCATCAGCGTCCGCACGGGTTTCCAGAAGATGCGCGCCAGTCCAAGGTCGCCGACCTTGACCTCGCCCGACGACGTGACCATGATGTTGGCGGGCTTGAGATCACGGTGCAGGACCCAGTTGGTGTGCAGGTACTGGCAGCCGTTGAGAAGCTGGAACATGATGCTCTTGATCGTCTGGGGCGGGATGGGTTGCTTGGGCTGCTGCGTATGGTGGTGGATGATCTGCAGCAGGTCGTGCTCGGCGTACTCGAAAACCATGAATATGGCCTTGTCCTCCAGGATCGTCTCGACGAGTCGGATGACGTTGTGGTGCCGCAACTCGGAGCACAGCGACATTTCGCGGATGGCCGACTGCGAGATGCCCGTGTACGTCACCTGCTCGCCTTCCTTGTCGGGCTTGAACTTCTTGATGGCGAACTCGCCCGGCTGTCCCTGGCGGCCGCGGGCCTTGTAAACTCTGCCATAAGTTCCACTGCTGATGAAGCCGATGACCTGGTACTTGTCCATCACCCGCACTTTGCTCTGGTATGCCGGCGGGCCCAGGCCCCTGTCTATGGGGTCTTGGAGGCGTTAGTGACTTGATTCGACGGCGCGGAGACAAGACACTGCTTGGAAGCTGGGGACTACCCTTGCTTGCTGTGGGAAAACGGAGAACAGAGTATCATACAATCTCGCCGCTGGAAAGGTCGCATCTTGCCCCCGGCTGCAGCCAAAATACAAAAGATGTGTGATGGAAGTTGAGCCTCGAGCGACAACCACCTTGGTTAAGCCTGGCGGCTATGGCACTGAGACAGGCCCGATATCCTTGACCGATAGCCCGTCTTGAGCTTTGGATCAGGCACTACCCAATCGGGCCACGGTGTTTGCAAGTAAGCACCGAGAGCTTGTCATGTAGATGTAGTTGACTGCTTGCGATGTGGAGACAAAGGTTCAGAGTTTCCTTTGAGAGAAAGAAGACGGTTTCTTTCGGGGTTAATGGGTGTCTTCCATGTCATATCCCAGGAGTGCGTTGTGGGCGGCAAGACTTCGGATTGAAGGACCCAGCAGTATGCAAGTATCATTGTGGTGTCCAACGGCTGGCTGCAGATGCGGTTGTCCCGGCACAGCAACACACGGATCCCAGGGTGATCCATCAGTGGTGAGCTCGCACCTTGTCGTGACCGCTCCAGGGTCCACAGGTGGGGTATTAGCCATTTACGGCAAAAGAGGCCTTTTTACTCCAAATGACGAAGGGGTGGGCTGATGAGTTGGAGATTTTTGGGAAGAAGCAACAGCAGGGGCATTGAGTGAGCTGTTGTGATTCTTATGATAGGACCAACTATCCAGCGACGAATCAGAAGGAGTGTGTGACGATCAAGTACCCAAAAAACTGAAGGGGGATGGCAATATTACACGCAGAAACAAACAAACAAAAAAACAGAAAGGAGCAGTACTTTTGCGGCGGTCAGGCGTAAACATGGCAGACAGGCAGGCGAGGTTCGAATGCTAAAGGTCAATCGACAACGATGCTGCTCACCATTGAAGGCGGTCTGGAGGCTGCGCTTAAGCGAGTAGTACCCGCGGGCCGGGACAGCACCGGTAGCGGTACTCGATGCGGAGCCCGGACCGCCGGAAGCTCCTGATGGCGGGTTACTGTGGCTCATCCGTTGGTGACGCGATAAGGAAGCGGATGGACAAATCAACAGATGTGACCTGCGCTGCGCTGCGTCTCGTACGTGCGTAATGTGATGGTGGATGGTGCTGTGATGGGCTGATTGGCAGTACGGGGTACAAAGGTGACAGTCATCCCTCGGGCTAAAGATTTCAGGGTCGCCGGCTTGATACCGGCTTGATAAAGACGAGATTGGCGTGGTGTTACAAGTGCCTTCGGTAGGTGGCCAAAGCGGTAGATGTCGTCGTCGTCCTAGAATGGCAGGGAAGCAATGGCAATGGGGGTGCGGTCTAGATTGGCTACTTCTTATACTGTGAAATCAGCTACCATAAGACTGTTAAAGCACAGTTCATGCTGCCCCGCTTGCACTAAGCCATTCTCCAGGTTGCCGCCAGATGCAAGCTAATTCAAGGCTAAGCCGAATCCGGGCAGCTCCAATTCAACCCCACCATTAACCTTTGGTCCCCACTAAAAAAATTCTGGCGATGAAGTCGGCGACACTCGGGAAGAAAAAAAAAAAAGCATCGCGACAATTTGACGAGTTTTTGTCGCCGAGTAAAGGCCAAGCCGCTGCTATCACACAATATAAGCAGCGGAACAGCAGCAGAAAGACCACCTCAGCCCAATTGCTCAAAGTCTCAGCCTGCCCAAGCAAGCACCCATCCGCAATGCCCTCCATCGTCGAACCCGGATCCCCCGTGGCCAATCCGGATAAAAAGTCCAAGAAAAACAAGGACAAGAAGCGCCAACGCGAGGACGACGAAGCCGAGGCTCGCAGGCACAAACGTTCAAAGAGCGAAGTGCCTGCTTCCGCTGAGGAGGAAGATCAGCAGCCCGATCGCGAGGAGAAGAAGAAGAAGAAGTCGCGCAAGGCCAAGTCGGCGGAGACAGATGCCGCCGATGTCAAGTCGGAACAAATAGAGGAGGCACGCCCCAAGAAGGATAAGAAGCACAAGAAGAAGAAGGACAAGAACGCAAATGGAGACGATGCCGAGGTCGCAGACGTACCAGAATCGCCAGTTAAGCCTAAGAAGTCGAAGAAGAGCAAGCACGAGGACCAAGTGACCGAAGAGACTGCTGTCGACGATGCCGCTGCCGAAGGAGACGCGCCCGAGAAGAAAAAGAAGAAGAGACCTAGGAGAAAGCCAGCTCCTTCAGCCGAAGAAGAGGTTAATGAAGCCTCGGATGTTGCCGAGGCAGAAGAGCCAACACTACAATCGGACAAGTCCTCGCCGCCAGATTCTCCAGCCTCGCGCGCCTTCGCCTTTGACCGCATGGAAGTCGATAGCCCTTCAGTAACACGGACCGCCAACTCCGACATACTTCAGCCTGCACACGCGCCGGCAACCCCGGAATTCCCCTTTGCCACTCAGACCGTGTCGCTCTACGTTCCCCTCTTCCCAGTTGGCTTCGACCAGCCCCTCACCAAGGTGGCGGAGCAACACCTCAAACCGCTCCTCAACCATTATTCTCCCCTTCTCAAGGGCGTGCTACTGGACTACAGACACGTTACGCTCGGCGAGCTGCCGACTCGCGCCGACCCGCGCAACCCCCCCACGGACCGGACCCCAACGCTACTTGCCTGCAAGGACGAGTACGCCGTTGGGTTTGGTTGGCTCACGGCCGAGGTCTACCTCTTTGTGCCTCGGCGCGGTGCCTGGATGGAGGGCGTCGTCAACCTACAGAGCGAAGGCCACCTTGGTGTCGTGTGCTGGAACCGCTTCAACGCCAGCATCGAGGCGAACCGGGTGCCAACGGGATGGAAATTCATCGATGTGGTGCAAAAGGCCGAGGACGCCAAGAAGGCCATGTTCCGGAACGCTGGAAAGAAGACCAACCTCGAGGAGCCCGAAGGCGAGGGCGAGGAGGACGCCGGAACAGCAGAGGATGACGCCGAGGATGATCAGGAGAACCTTGAAACCAGCTTGCAGCAGATGCATGCGACCGGATACTGGGTCGATGCCGCCGGAAAGCGCGTCACGGGCAAGCTGCGGTTCCGGATCAAGAACTTTGACGTTGGCACGGCGGGTGACCACGGCTACATCAGCATCGAGGGCACCATGCTGGATGACGATGCTGAGCGGCAGTTGCGGGCGGCGGAGAAGGAGAGGGAGCGGGCTAGGATGGCCAAGGCCAACCAGAGCGGGATGCTCAGGCGGCTGATGAGGAGCGTGCCCGAGTTCAGCATGACCAGCTTTGGAAAGGAGGACGAAGAAGAGGACAGCTCGAAGAAGGTAGAGTTGTATGCTGGGAGCCGGCCCATGACGCCGAGCTGATAAGGCGGCTGATGGGGTAAATGGGCGACCTTGTTTACGATTATTCTTTTTTGTTCATATGGGGATTTCGATTGTTCGGAAGTTTCTGTTTCGTTTTTACTGCTCTGCAAACGTGACACCGTAAGCAGCTTCTCCTTTCATTGTCTATTCCCTTTGCGGACGGCCTTTGTTGGCTGATGAACGCCAAATAGCCACATCTTTGTGAGAATTAGCTCGCAGTACGCCTTTGTTTGTGCCGGGTTAAAGCTTTCGACGAAAATGACGAGGCTTGGCCATTTCCACGATGCTTCATATACTTTTTAAAAGTCCGCCGTTACTCGTCTTTATCGTCCGGCAATATCCCGCAATCCCAGGTTTCAAAAGATCCAAACCAATCTCCATTTCGACAAGGCATCTATCTACCCGTCACTATCTGACATTTCTCATATTCACCATCATACTTTCTCCATAAACCATGTCCCAAAGGCAACTCCGTCCCAGAATTCAGAGCAAAGACCCCAGGCCGTCATTCGACTCCTGGTGGGCAACACAAGAAACGAAGCACCCCTTCCTTTCGCTAGCCTATGACCCCTGGAAGTCCACGGTGGCCGAGCTCCGCCGCTCGCTCTCAGAGCTGGGAATCCCCCTCAGCGCCGGCATGCGCAAGCCCGACCTGGTTCGGGCGTTTATCGGGCACTCCCCCGCGGCCGTGCCGCTGTTTGCGGAGAACCTAAAAGCCACATTCCCGCGACATAGGGGGGCCAAGCGACCCAGAGTTGCTGTTGAGGATACCGAGAAGGAGCGAGAGGAGGAGGAAGAGGAGGAGGAGCAAGACCTTGAGGCCCGGCAACTAGCCAAGCGCCGGCGGAGGCTCGCCCGGGTCGATAAGGACGAGCTGGACGAGATGGTACAGCTGCACGACGACATTCGTAGGGCCGAGGAGAGCATCGGGCGGAGCATAGTCAAGTATGAATCGGCCAAGTACCAGCTTGAGTTTATGCTGGGGGAGCTGTGCGAGGGCCAGGAGGCGCTTGAGGCGGCGAGGGCGAGGTGTGCCCAGTCCAGCGAGAAGCTGACGGGGGATTTGAAGCTGTGGCTGTCGATGCAATAACTAGTAGTTGGCTTAGATGTTTAGGTTTCTTTGGCCTTGTTAATCCAGCCCTGGTCTCTGAGACTTTCGATCAGTTACCAGCTCAGAGCGTAAGCTGCACCGTGACAAACGACTGTCGCTTTGTTCCACTTACTGCCCTCTTGGAATGCCCCTGGCATCGAACAAATATTATCAAGACATGATAACAAAGATGGTTCATTGATCAGAAATACACGGAGTCTGCCGGCTTGGCCCAGACGCAAGTTCATGTCGCTACAACAAAGGATGTTGTCCAGAATCAGTAGCCCGGTCAGTTCTTCCAATGTCGTACCCTCATCGTCAGCGCACCTCAAAGAAGCCTTGATCCAACGCCAGCATATGCCCGGGACATTCCGAAAACTGACAGCACTCGCGATACTGACGACCTGTTTGACTATATATCTCGCTCCATTTCTTCTCAATCTCTCCCCAAATCCACACCAAACATCATCAAACCCACAAACACCACCAGATACACAAAGAAACCAGCTCAGACCAAAACACCCAGCTCTAGAGCCGCCTCCAACCACCGCCAACATGCGCATGACCAGGAACAGGGCCGCCGCCATCTCCACGGTACCCCTCATTAAGGAGGAGTACTTCGCCCAGGTGTCCGAGATGTACCCCTTCCTTTCATTCAACTTTGACCCGAACAATGTCACGATGAACGTCCTGAAAGGCTACCTAGACATGCTAGAGATCCCCGCTCCAGCCGGCTACCGCAAGGCCGAGCTGGTGAAGTTCTACAAGGAGAACTCGCCTGGCCCCATCACCCGGCTTTGGGAGTCCCTAAATGAGAAGCACGCCGCCAGTATGGCAGCCGCATCCCAGGAACGCCAGTTTCAGCAGCACCAGCAGCAGCTCCAGCATCTGCAGCAACTCTGGCAGCCTGGGCAACCTGGTCAGCTGCAGCTCCACCAGCAGCAGCCGCTCCAGCTCCAGCTCCAGCAACTCCAGCAGTCCGACCATCTCGATCAGATCCAGCTCCCCGAGCGGCAGGAACCCATCGGCCAGGTAATTGAATGCCAGGCTGGCACCGGGGTCGACTCTCAGCTCACGGCCCAGCGCAACAACGACGCACTCGTCAAGTTGGACGAGTGGGTGCGGAGGTTTGGAGGCGCCAGAAACACTTTCGTGTCAGAGGCGGAGGTCATCCACAAGGCGATGGAGGAGCTGCGGATCGAGTTCAACCAGATCTACGGACCAAACCAAGGTTGATTTCTGGCTTGCGTCGAACAGGCTATGAGCTCTCTTTTGCTCTTTACCCCTTTTTTTGTTTGCGGTTTTCAGTCCGGTTTTCAGGCCATGTCAATATCTGGATGTCAACATCTGGATTGGGATTCTGAGCGCCTGTAAACATTCAAGTTGAGTTGTGTAGTGGAATTAAACATGGCTGTTTTGGTGATCATAATCGCGGGTCCCATTTTTTGCCACCGAAACACCAAAAGCGTGAAATGAAAAGGGGGGAATTCTCCGAAAAGAGTGTCACACCGGTCTCCTGAGGGTGTGTACAAGTAACACTGCAGCGGCTCGTCCCGCTTCACCGGCTTGAATTAGGCTCGGTAGCATATAGTAATCGTCGATGCGTAACGATGCCAAGCTGTAAGAAAAATGTGCTTTTTCAACCAACAGTTACCGCCACGCCACGCCACGCCCAAGGGCACTTTGTCTTGGTAGACAGACAATGGAATACTTGGCAAACCACTTCGTAATTTGCGTGTTATTTTCGGAAACAAAAATCTTGTATTTTCATTCATGTGTTCCTCAAATCTTTGAAAAAAGACGAGCTATATCCCAGTCCAAAACGCCAAAACAGCAACCCAACAGACAAAGATTTGCAAGCAAGGAAACAAGAAATCAGGGAAAGGGAAAGAAAAAGGAAAATCTCATTACATCCCGCCGGCAGTAACGGCCACGGCCTTGGGGGCCCTGCCGTCAATTCCAGCCAGCAGCTCCTCGGGAAGGAAGAGCTTCTGCTCCTCGAGGACTGCCACGCCCTCGTTGTCCCTGAAATAACGACCGGTGTGAAAGCTATAATCCTCCAGAGTCAGCGTTTGGTTATTTCCAGTTATTGCGATCGACAAGCGATGGGATAATGGCGTGACATACCTCCAAATCAGGCTGCCCAGCGCGACCATGCGGGCCCCTTCAAGGTACGCCAGCACCTGGGCGTCGAGCTTGTGGCCCCAGCTCGGCATGTCGGCCAGGGCCTGGTACCAGATCCGGTAGCGCTCCGTGATCATGTCACCAACCTCGTCGATGGCCTCCTGGAGCGTGAGACCCTTGGAGAAGCGGAGGATGTTGATGATGTTGAGCTCCTCGCCCTCAATCTGTTGAGATATTAGCATTCCGCATTGACTCTTTTTTTTTGTTTTGCTGTCTTTCGGTTCGAATCTGCTTACCAGGTCCTTCTTGTACGACAGGAGGTCGTTGTCCAGCAGCACCAGGTCGACCGCCACCTGCTGGCACGCCGCGATGGTCGGGTGGTCCATGACGTGGTGCGGGATGTCGATGCCACCGGCGTACTCGATCAGGCACAGGCACGGCATGACGCCGACGGTGCCCCTGCGGAAGGCGAGGTACTCGTCGACCGTGAGGCTTCGGGGGTCCCTGGTGCGCGAGCCGACCTGAGCCAGGACGCCGAGCATGTAGTGGCGAAGGTAAGCCTTGTAGCGCTGGCGGAGCACCGGGCCGGCGCGAGCGCGGAAGCGGTACCAGTTCTGCTGGAACGCGTACTGGATCGGGTTGGCGCCCTCCTCCAGCTTCAGCTCAGGGTGCGAGTCGTCCACCAGCGAGGTCATCTTCACCACATCAGCGGCGGCCCCGAGCAGGTCCGTCTTGAAGTGGCCGTCGTCGAACTGGTCGTCCCAGGGGAAGGCCCAGTGCTGCCAGTCGATAAGCGTGCGGAGTGCTTCGGCGTCACAGGTTGGTGCCCACCAGGACACGAGGTTTGTGAAGTCGGCCTTGGAGTTTCGCATGGCTTGCTTGGGGGTAAGGTTGAGGACCCTGTTGGACTGTTAGTGGGTGTGTCTCAACGAGAGCGCCAGAAGGAAATATCCAGTACTTACTTGGCTGTCCACTCCTCGGCCTCGGCCTTGACCTTGAGGTAGTTGGGGTTTATCGGGGGCCGGGTGCTCCTGATCTTGGCAAACAGGTCTGGAATGCGGAAGGTCTGGCCTTTGGCGGCTAGGGGAGCGCTGGGAGAAGGTGTGTCCTGTGTGACCTCGGCCTCGCTCATCCGCCGGGGGGACGACGGCGGGGTGATCACACCACCGGTAGAGGGCTTTTCCACCTTGGTGGCCATGGCGGGAGACAGCGTCTCCTCCGTTGGGACGGTTTGTGACATTTCGAGAGGGAGGATTAGGGGGGGTTCAGGGAGAGCGCGGGTTAGAGTGCCCAAGGGATTCCGTATTTGTTGCAAAGGCTTTGGTGGAACGGTCAAGATGGCCTGTATCTGTGTCTGACGGGGGAGCTGCTTCTTGGAGGAAGATGTGAGAGTCTATTGTTTGATGTCTGGACAGATAAGAAAAAAACAGAGACGAGAGCAGCAGAAGGGTCGGAATATGTTCTTCACGGGAAGGCTGGCGGGAGGTTCCTTGTAGCATGGGGGCAGTAGGGAGTGCGGATCTCGGGCTATGGAGCGATCAGGGGTCATGGAGAGGAGAGCAAGCCCAGATGAGGCGGCGGCGGGGTTACTTCTCGGTCTATAATGACTTTGCATAACGTTGCGGTCGTTTCTCAGTCGTTTAGTTGGGCCGAACCGTCGAGGCTCGTCCCCTTG
Source organism: Pseudopyricularia javanii (assembly GCA_031001725.1). Lineage (NCBI taxonomy): Eukaryota > Fungi > Ascomycota > Sordariomycetes > Magnaporthales > Pyriculariaceae > Pseudopyricularia > Pseudopyricularia javanii. The sequence goes on along the minus strand of JARHUK010005342.1, from coordinate 3,577 downwards.
ATAGCGCCACGGGCGACAGGCTACCAACCAGAGGAGGGTCTACCACAGGAGCTAGCCATGTTGTCTCCTCTTTCCGGCGGGTGCATTATCTCGATGCCATTTTCGGCGAACAATGAGGCAGGAGGAAAAAAAAAAAGATGGGCAAGGGGTGCGGGAGGCGGGGGGTGTGGACTAACGGGCCATAGGCTACCACAGGCGATCGCGCTCTGGAAACCCTTTTGGGCCATGTTTCCCAATGCAGAGAAACGGGTCGCATCTCCATACCTCGTAGACAGCAAACGTACTCTGTGGCTCGGTTTTTGCTCGGCTCTCTCCAGCATGATACGACCACCTGCATGCAGAAACCGACCTTTCCGGCGTGGCGCAGGTGAAAATTTGGAGCTACCTCTCTACCTGACCAACGGACTTGAGGTGTTTGCCCTTGCGTCTTTTTCCTGGCCCTTGGTTTCACGTACCTTGGGAAACAACATGTGGCAGCAGCGATCATGCCTGCAGACGTAATGAGAAATTACTTCTAGCACCTCATCTGATACGGCGGGGAACGTTGATGATGATACTATCGGAGCAAAAAGATCGATTAGGATTTCCGTAGACGGGATGAGCCAGCTTCCCGCACCCCACAGTGATATCCTTTTATCCGCCCGCCGGACTTGATGTCCAAAACAAAATGTGCTCCTACTCAATCAACCCTAGGGGGGGCAACTCCATACGCCCCCCTTGGCGTTGCTACGTGCCTAGCCTCACACGGTTGCAAAACCTCGGAAAGGCAAGCGGGAGACGCAAATGACGACTGCAGGTTTGTGTGGGGGGCAAGTTTGCTATAATGTAACAGCAGCAGTCGAGCGACCAACAGCAGCCGAAGCTGAGACGATTGATCATCAAGCGAGAGGAGGGAACTTCCCTGCGAGGTATGGGGGTTTGGCATGCAGCAAAGAGATAAAAAAAGAGAAAGAGGGATAAAAAAAAAGAGGGAAACTTCTGGTTACCACGTACGTGCATGTGTTGACAGATGATGGTTCATCCCAAGGGCACAGAGGACGGGAACCCCCGCTTTCATGCGTATGTAGAAACGGGTGCTACATACGAGTGGGATGGCCGGTTTTGGCAGTTGTGCTCCTTGCCTACCTGGTCTATATCAGCACATCACATCTGTCGCTTATATGGAGACCGGCCGGCCAAAAAAGCACGCTATCAAGCTGGTCTATCTTGCCCGAAAAGAGGGCGCCAAAGTGCTCGGCTCCATTGTCTGTGGGGGAAAGGAGCGAAAAATACGGAGAAGCTCCGTGGGGCAGGTCAGGTTTTCAACATCAGCTCACACCCATGGTGTCCTTTGTCGATTCGAAAGAACTGGGACTGGCAGGGCGTTGCCCATACGATGCATAATATTGCCCCAAGGCCCTTGAGATGGTTGACGTGCTAATGTCCGTGGGACGACAACATCATACTTGATTGTTACTTTGTAGAATCACCCTGGTTTGTGTCCTTGTCAAGGGCAATTTGATATAGCAGGCATATCTTTCTGTGGCTGTGATAGCGCACGTGGGTATACAAAGGCCATCCAAAGGTGTCCCTCTGTAGGCAGTCTTGACATTAAGATTGATTTTTTCCTTTTTTTCTTTCTTTTTTTTCCCTTTTTTCCCCTTTTTTTCTTTTTTCTCATACGAATATTTTCAGCGGGCCAACCTTTTATTTTCATACTGTAGTTTTCTCATTTCCATTGATATCTGACCTGATGGAGCCTGGATGTAAAAAGTACGCAGCGTTGCTCTCGATATAAAAGTGTATTTGGCGAGTTTGTTGTTGGTTCCAATCCCCTTACTTTCAGAAAGTATGTATTATTGAGAGATAACAACAACCAAAGAAGCCGAAATGAAATGAGCCCATGTTAACTTAGCCTAATCCCAGCTGCTGGATGGAGACCAACGTATGTACTGTAAAGAATGTGGTTGCACAACGTATTCGTCCACACGCGGCTCAAAGGCTTGTAGTTGGTTACATAATACTAAATTTTGCCCCAAAGGGTCCAAATGGGCTTAGTTCCCGTCTTTTGTTGACGGTCCGAGGCTTAGTACCACGGAACAGGTTTCATTGTCATGCGGGAGACCTGCAGGAGATGGCATAAAGGAGGGCGGGAAGGCCACTTGGCAGTCACCGACCCAGAGTTTAAAAACAATTGGAAACATTTGTTTTCGATCAGCGTTGAGATGCAGGTGCGTATTGATCCGGAGCGTGCAACGTAGAAAGAACGTGCAACGGAGGGGAAAGAAAAGTAGGAAAAACAAAACAGGATCAAGGGAATCCATCCATGCCTCACCTCTTCATCTGAGCGGACAGAAAGGTGGTATTGTGGTGTTCCCCTTCCCCATTCTTTTCTCTCATGAATTTTTCTTCTTTTCTTTTTTGCCGTCTCGGCGACTAATCTCCCTCGATAGTGTCCTGCACGCGATTCAGAAGCCCACCCACACCTGCAGCCCGCCGAGATATTTGCCTGCTGGGAAACTGCGAAAATAAACCGGGGTTCGGCAGCTGTCCGAGGGTTCTCTTGGTATACAGCTCACATATGCAGGTGAGAGAAAGGGGAAGAGGCCGAATATAAAAGTCCAGAGGCGGGAGGAGAGAGCACGACAGTAGACAACACTTGACCTGCAAGTGCATGCACGGAGCTGAGTCGGAGAGTCAGATCCGTTCGAGTCAATGGCCTCAGAAGAAGGAAGCGCAATGATGATCTCTTCTTGGGAGCCCGTCGGTAGTGGAACTTGGTGGACCTTCCTGGATCCTTCAAAGGTCACAATGTGGACATTCACTCTCGCTCGCGTGGGTTAATTATGTGTGTGGCGAGCCGCCTGGCCCCATCCCACGCAACGAACGCGGAAGCGGACAACGGAGTAAGAACTGAATCTGAATCGTACAATCAAAATATTAGTGGACCTTACACCAGGTTGCTGCAGCAAAAGCGACAAGGCCATGTCGGGCGAGAAATTTGTCGGTGGTGTAAGAGTTATTTACCACCCTCCCCTTGCCCTGTACATACATGTGCGTATGTAGCAACCTGAAGCCGGTGAGGTCGCCGGCGCGCTGCGAGATGTCTGCAGAGAAACTACTGGTTACCGACAGCACGGCACTTCGGCCCCTTTGTGGAGATTGTTGCAGAGAAAGGGGTGACAGAGTTGGAAAGTGAGCAGCTTGTGGTGGCTTGGCCCTTCGCTTAGTGAGGAAGCAGGAGATTGCGAAATGGTCAAAGGATGAGAATATATCCCTGCCTGCCTGCCTGCCTGCCTGTCTGCCAACAAAAGAAAAAGCGGACCGCGAAGAGAGGGGTCCGGAGGACGGAGAGAACGTGTTGCAGAACGGGCATGGCATGTATGGAGTAGCTTCGGGTGCAGATTTTTCACATCCGCAAGGGTTCATGTATGCGAGCTGAGGTTGTTGGCATTGAAGCAAGTCGCCTAGAAGCACCAGACCGGCATCTGGTGTTGATCACTCTCTCTTTTTCTCTTGGATTATTGGCACACCGCTTGTTGTATTGTACGTAGTGGTTATTCCTCGGTTCAGATGCCGGGTGCTACGACTGTAGTTC
>JARHUK010005318.1:498-12955 GCA_031001725.1 Pseudopyricularia javanii | reverse complement strand
GTCGTCAGGTGCACCGCGACGAGCCAGGCCGCGAACACGTTGACGAGGTGATGCAGCACATAGGCGTACGAAACTCCGTACACGGCCGCGTAGACGGCCGTAACGGCGAGGATGGCGCCGGATACGTGGCGCAGCGGGCGCGAGGTCACCCGCGGCACCATCTTCCCTGTCGTGTGCGTCTCCACCAGGACAATGAAGGGGATTATAGACAGGACGTTGTGGTGAGATGAGAAGGGTGTCATCCAGTTCAGTGCAAGGTTGCGGACCCAGACAAGCAGAACCGGCATGTCTATCGGCATAACCCATATCATGAGAACCAATATCGAGTGAACATAGTTGTAAAAGTTTAGGTTGTGGTGATTTGCGCTGCTCGTGTATCTTTCGGATGGTCCGGTGCTCGGCGGCGGTGCTGACCGCGCTTCTGACATTATTCGCAGTGCTCGGATGACGGTGCTGAGCTGCACAATGCAGCATACTACGTACGCGAACTGGTACGGCACAAAAGTTGCAACAAAAAACAGCAGTATCGAAGTGGTAACCACACGCCGGCGTGGCGAGCATACTCGAAACGAGGTTTTGGTCGACTTCTGAGATGCTGGACCGGTGCGGTCTTCATCGTTCTGATTTCTCCAGGCAAATCGAAGCTGTAAAAGGCCAAAGATTGCCGACAGTAGTTGCGATAACCCGAGGACCGCGAGGTTGAGGACAGCACAGGCTCCGACGCATATTAGGCCGATCAGCGGCACCATGAACCAAAAGAACAAGTCTCTTGTGCCTGTGAGGAGGTCGTTCTGATAAAAGTCTATCACATTCGATGATGTCGTGTTCTGCCCGTGCTGCACAGACTGTGGCGTTGCGGGCGAAGCTGGCTCACGACCGCTAATCAAGACAGAAACGACAGTCAACCCAGAGAGCAGCAGGGGAATAGACCGCCTCAAGGCCAGGTCGAAACCCTGGCTGAAAGGGACGAAAACGCCTGTGTCGTCGTAGATGCTAAACTGCTTTCGGAGCACCAGTGCAGCGATGAGAAGAGGGAAACAGGCAAAGACGGTGCGGTAGCGCATGTAAAGCTTGCCCATGCTTCCCATCCAGTCCACTGTCAGTTTCACGCGCAGAGGCGAGCCACGTGTTGGATCAGTCCAAAACTGAAGGCTCAGCCCATCCTCTCCGTTCGGTCTTGTCCGCAACCCAGGAGGCATATAAGGAGCAATGCCGTGGAGGCTGATCGAGGCATGGCGGACATTGACATAAAACTTGGATTCATATGGCTCTGTCAAGTACTGCCTTACAAGCGGCGAGAAGAGCTTGGCGCTATCGTCACCATGGCAGACCTGCTCACTTATCTCGAGATTGTATGCCAAGAGACTTGACCGTATCGACGGAATCTTGACCTCGGTGACCAGGGGCCGATCTGATGGTATCTGGATATCCAGGCCAGAGGCGAGGAGTCGCTTCAAACCAATGCGATGTATGCTGTGAGACTGGGAAAAGTCGGCGAACTCGGCGATGGCGAAGCCTGATACGGGATGCGGCGATTTGTCAACGATTGCAACGAATTGATGTTCTGGCGCAATCTCATCCACGTCATATTGTAGATACGAGAAAGGGAGCAGCTCTGGCTCGCCGTCCAGGTAGAAGGGATATCGTGTCGACTGTGTTGAGCGCGGCAGTTTTATGATGTCTGAAGCTGCATTCTTGCAAGCCAGACGAGTAGATCCGGCGCTGTCTCCGGAGAGGTCCAGCTTGTTTGAAAAGTGCGGCGCAGCGGCCTGGCCTTGTTGGGACGACGCAAGGATACTGCAAAACAGTATCTCAATCTGGCCCGAACCCCCAGCACCCTGTATCTTCTGATCGGTCAATATGCTTAGGCGCTTGCCGGCAGGAGAATTTGGTGGCGGTATGGGCAGTAAACGCGCCCTTCCATTGCTGTCACGCCTGGAGCCAAAGTCGCGCAGCACAACCCGCTCCCCCTGTCTGGCGATGTCATCCGACGTATCGTCGAGGATAAGCAGTGTGCTTGACTCAGCCCAAGCCAGGCTCTTTTCTGCGTCGTTCTCCATGCCGGTTAGAAACCACCTCTTCAACCTACGCATACGTTCCGAACGCCCCCTTGTCTGAGATGGGCGTCGGACGTCGACAATGTCGTACAAAGCCCGCGACACGACTTTGCGAAACTGATCGCACCACATAATGGCCTGGTGATCCATGCTGGTCCATACGGTCGGGATGGTCGAGGTGTAGACGGTGAAGCCATGAGTGCTGGGCACGAGGGACTCGATGCTCGCATAGTCGGAGGGTACTATCGTGTCCAATCCGCCGCCGGCTACAGAAACCAGGGTCACCTCCTCAAGGGGGTTGTCCTTGGGCGAGGGCTGCGAATAGGCGTGCCTCCAAAAGTCATTGACGCGACGATAGGTGCGGACCATGAGACCGTCGAAAGACACGGGCGCTCGTGCATGAGGGGCCGACATGGTGAGGATGGTATTGATAGAGTTGGCCTGATAATTTGCCATGGTGAGCATCGTGCGAGCCACAACGCCACCCATGGAGTGGCCAATGATGATGACTGAGCTTGGGTCCGGCACTCCCGATTCCCGCTCCGACTTGCGCGGATCTAGGTAGAGGGATAGAATGTAGCGGACAGCTTCGTTCAAGTACTCGGCCTGGTCCAGCAAGGTCTGGCCGTGAAAAGCGGTAAAGTCCTCGTTGAAGTCGACGGCGAAAAAGTCTAGGGGCCGAGCCCCCTCCCTGAGGGCCTCGTCGTTGTGTCGAACTACATCGCGGTAGTGCACGGCGGCCTCGGAGGCGATCGACCGGACCTGCCTGTAGCTCCCGGCGTTGCCTGGGATGAAAAGAGCAGGTATACCCCTCAGCTGCGCGGGGACAAGACGGAGAAAAACGTTAGCCAGATGCGGCAGTCTGGACATCCCAGATTCTCCGGCGTCCCATCTGTCTGAGACATCCTAAATCCAACGCACCTTTGTGTCACGATCAACGCCGCCATCCCTGTAGAGGTACAGAGAGTATTTGCTGGCAAACCGAGTGTGTTCTGTGTCGAACTCGGCGAGTTGGTGGTACGAAGGGTGCATCCAAGCCATTCGGCAGCCCTTGGGGTCGAGCTGCCTCGTGTTGAGTGAGTGCACGATCAGGGCCAGGCAGAACAGGCCGGCCGCTGAAACCAGCAAGGTGCGCATCGACATATACCAGGGGCTCGCGGCCCGGTAGCTTTTTGTACTTTGCGCACGGCGCATCTTGGACTCGATTGGCAGCTTGTCCATCTTGGAAACTGGTGTGGCGAGGGTGTTGGAGTCGCCGCTAGAGCTACGGGGAGAATTGGACACGGGGTTGGTGTCGGGCCGGGTGCCTGTCAGGTCGGATTGCTTTTCTGGAGACGCATCTCGCGAACGTGCCAGTTTCCAGTTGTATGTGCCGGAGCGACGGCTCCTCGAGGCTGACGATGGCAGATCTGTGCTGGTTCTCCTCCGGGTGTTTTTAGTCACGTCGGCGGGCTCGGGTTCGTATATTGTTGGGTCGGCGTGGTGGTTTCTGTCGCGGGTCGCATTTTTGCCAATGGCCCAAACCAATTCGGGCCCTGGTCTCGGATCCGCAGCGGTCACGTCAGACGATGGCTTGGCGGTCGATGTGTGGTTGTGGTCCTGGTGCTGGTGCTGGTGCTGGTCGGTCCCCGCCAGGTTGGTCTGTGTGCAGGCGCTGTCGGACTCGCAACTCGCGCGGGCAGCCATCTCCAAAACGGATGGAGGATGAGACTGAGACTGGGAGCTGGAGATACGGGGTGATGCGATCGGATCAACATAGACTATTTCTTTTCGGGGAGGGAGCAGCAGATGGAACGATATATGGATGTGTAAGCTTCCCACTAAGTTTTTTCACACGGCTCCATGACCACCGGCGGCATGGCGACAAGGGTTCAGTCGGCAACGAGTTGGTCGACAGCCAGCAAGTAGTTATAAAGTATTAAAGTACTGTGGGAATCAAGAAATGAATCGGGGGATGTGCTCGGCGCGTCTTGAGTCAAAAATGGCTCCACGAGAATCCCGGCAGTCAGGCCGAGCGCTAACTAGGTGGTGTTGGCTTCAACAAGCGGCGCAACTTTCCTTTCTGCGGGTAGAAGAAGTAAAGAAAGATGTGCAGATGAACGACCGGATGAGCCGGTTCAAGGTAATTCTGGGGATCGCTGTCGGTTGGATTGGGGACAGAGATGGATGGAGGGAGGTACATACTGTACATGTACATGTTCATGTACTTGATGCTTGACATGCCATGCTTCGACATTGCAGTAATAATTGCTTGGTTATCGTCCTCGTGCATTGCATCATGATCATGGATCGCCTCCCGCTAAGACCCTCTCCCCTTCGGCATGGATCTGCTTGCCCCTGGTCTCGGAGGCTTGCTGCGAAAAGTGGGCTTCACAGAGTGCAAATGCCCGAGACTCGCCCTGGAACGTCTCTTGCTGGTATTCCACGCCATTCCAAAGCTTAAAAATCCGGCTCATTTTGCCTTGGATTGCATGTCTTTTGCGGTGGATCTCTGACCCTGATGCACACATGCGTGCTTACCTCGGTGCTTTCATCATTACCGAGTGCTCCGGGTCAAGTTGCACACTACCACTCGGATGGCTCCTAGTAGTATCGTCGACGGCTTACTCGGCTGGGCTGGCATGATATCTATCTACTAGGTCAAGTCAAGCATACGAGCATACGACGTACACCTTATCTTATAACCCGACCTCGCCGCACAATTACACATGTCGGCATGTACAGCAAACATGCATACATACGGGCAGCCCGGAAGCTAGACCAACTCGGGGAATTGGCATGCCCATCTCGAATATATCAGCGCGGTGCCAGGCCCCCGACTAGGCCCATTCTAGGTGCGTCGGCACACGCGGGGGGTCCTTTGTACTATGACTGGGGGAAGAAAACTCGAAACAGCGCGCGCAGGTTGGGCTTATCGACTGCGACCCTACTCTATGGTGCCACTATTGCTGCTACTACTGCTGCTGCCAAGAAGGTGAATGCGTTTGGAGGGGTTTGGGGACACGCACGATACGAGAAGTCACGCAGGAGGAAAAAGATAGCGTAGCGTGGTAGTTCGTTCACCTGTCGATCCTCCAACCAAGATTTTACCAAGTGGTGCTTTGCTACTAAACAAGTCTCATATTTGCCCCAGAAGACATCAAGATATTGATCAACGTACCCCGCAAACAAAACCCCACTGATGACCTTGCTGGTGAATTTCGGACCAAGTTGATCTGATTATAATTGACAATTGTTCCCTACGTCATCCGAAAAACAGTAAAGGCCATCATCCGTTTAATTCGCTCAAAGGGAGAGAAAATGGCAATGTAACATGACAGAAGTTGGATGCCTCCCGATCCCCTTGGAACAAAACTCTCCATACCATAGAATAGTACAAGTAAAAATAGAGGCACTGCGGGGGGCCCGGGTTGGATATTTCAACGATGGACTTGTAGAAGTACTATATTTCATCCTTGGAGAATAAATACAGAGACCGAACTTGCCGCAACTCTCCACCACCTGGAACCTCCAAGATGACATATTGTGGATCGGACTCCATCAATTCCTCCAGCACTCGGTCAATATTGTTCCACCAAACACATCCCTCGGCAACATGGCGCTCAAGATGCCAGACGCACGGGGAAAGCCGCATCTCGGCATATTGCGTTCCTTTTTGTGAAAATACAGCGGGAAATAGGCAAACGACTGACGGGCTACCCCTCACGATAAAGGTGAACATGAGGTTTCCTAAGTAGCAGGTAGTAAGTAGCGTATGTAAACAATACGGTTCCCAGTCAGACAAACTCCATTGCACCATGAAAACGTAGTAGAACGAAGCAAAAAAAAAACTATACTCAATACCCTTTCGCAATGCCAATCACAAACGACCGCGCAACCGCGGTCCTGACCTCCCTTTCTGCCGCCGCCCTCCTCTCCACCTCTGCCGGGCCCATCCCAGCCGCTTTCAAGCCGACGACGGAGCTGTCCGTCTTCTTCGGTACCAAAGAGGTCGACCTGGGGAACTCGTTTGTCAAGAGCGAGTGCGCCGAGACGCCGCACGTCCGCTTCGAGGCCGAGGAGGAGGAGGCGACGGCCCCGGGCTCGGCCGGTACCGACACCCACACCTACACGCTCCTCCTCGTCGATCCGGACGCGCCGTACCCCGGCGACAACAGGTTCGCCAACTGGCGCCACTGGGTCGTCACGGGCCTGAGGCCGGCGGCTGCGCGCGGGGGCGGTGGTGACGTCGCCTCCGCCGGAAGGGCCTTGACGCAGTATCTGGCGCCTGGCCCAAAGGATGAGTAAGTCGTCATCGAAATATTTTCCGATCCCCCTTTTTTCGTTTTTGATCCTCTTTTTTTTCGCGCCATACTGTCAGGCCAGGCATCCGCTGACCCAGTCTCATCCTTTTCGCAAATAGCTCCGAGCCTCATCGCTACATATTCCAGCTCTTCCGCGAGCCCTCCGGCGGCCTGGAGCACCTGACCAAAGCCGACATCGGCGGCGAGGAGTTTGTCGAGCGTCGGTCCTTTGACAGCGTGGGTTGGGCTGCCGCACAAGGGCTGAAGCTGGTTGCCGTGAACTGGATGAGTTGTGCCTCTGATGAATGGACAGGAAAGAGTTGAGCGTGACGGATATGGCCAGCATAAGAGATCTCGAGAGACCTCCAGACACCTCGGTCGAAAACAGCCATTCAAAAACACGGGGGAAAACCACGCCTAGTATCACAACATTGGGTTAGGCCGTCGAGGCTTTCTAGGAATATGATTAGGATGCCATGAAAACCAGAATACCCTGCATCTTTCAGTTATTCCACTGCGATTGTGCAGCCTGATTGTGAGTGGTGTGAAGGCCCGAATTATGTGTAATGTTGAAGTTTAAAAGAAAGCAAACAGCGTCCCACCAATCTACCCCCAGAGCGACCCAAGGTGTGAACATCCAAGGAATATAATAAAGGCGCTGTGGCAAGAAGGTTCCCCAAACTACCGTTATTCCTCATCGCCTGTCTGACCTATCATTCTCCGAAGGCCTGTACCTGAAATCCTCATATCTCGGAGCTAGGCCGTCGCCAAAACGGCCACCCTGACCGTATCGTCCGTACCCAGACCCGCCTCCGCCGCCACCTCCGCCATGTCTGGAACGGCGACCTCCTCCTCCGCCGCCACCGCGAGGGCCACGCCTAGGAGCCGGAGCCTCAAACGATTGAGGAGGTAGGGGTTGTCTCGACGAGCCATGCCCAGACCCTCCTGCCCCAGACCTCCCTCCACCACTTCCGTTGCCACCATAGCCGCCGCCCATTTGACGACGCTCGCGCTCGCGATGCGGGGGGCGGATTCCAACAAACATCTCTGGGCCACGATCGATAAATTGGTCACTCCTAGTGAATGAGTATCGGTGGCAGTCGCGGCCGACGTCGCGCTTCGTGTCCTTGGATACATAGCTGTTGAGGTTCTCGAGTCGTTTCCGCACGAGATCGGCGGATACGGGCTGCCAGGTGATGGATGGTGAGGTCCGTGTGCGCTCGCAACTGTTCCCCCAGGCTTCGCCGGGACCGCCCGGACGCCGACCGCCCATGTTACGGGGGCCCGATGGTGCTGACTCAATGCCGGTATATTGATTCGCAGGACCGGTGGGTGCGGATCGTGGTGCGCCATTCGGGCCCGAAGGTGCCGCGGCCGGCTTGGAGTCTGCGGTTGCGACCTGATGTGTTGCGACCATGACATCGCCGTCCATCCGGTACACAACCTCCCATCTAGAGACGTCGCTTCGCCTCCCATTGCCGTCCGCCTGCTCCTTGGCAATCCAGTCGGCGACCTTGTCTGACGGGATGAAATCTACCCAGAGGGCCTTTCTATTTCTCTCGTCTGGCCAAACCTTTCCGTGCAGAGCTGTCCGTACGCGCGATGCGACTGCTGAGGATTGGAACTGCACCAAGGCATGGGTGCGGACACTGTCCACCCACAGTTGTGACAAGACAGAGCGGTCTGGCAAATCACCAGGGTTTGTAGCTAGCTCGATAAGATACTCTTCGACGGCTTCGGTTCTGAGCGGGCGCATGAAGTTACCGATGTATAGACTATCGGTCGCGGCATGTAGCGCAGGTCCCAAGGAGTCATCCTCGTTTCCTGCGTGAGGAACATCGTAGTAGAATTTGTCAGTCCCCTCTACTGTGGTGTCCTTTGTGTCTTTCATTTCGATATCAGCGTCAACTTGTTTCGCTGGAGGAACCTGCTCAGACTCATGCGGGGCTATTGGTGAGTCGGCTCCGTAGTCGACGGCGTCTTCTTGCTCCATCTTCAGGCTGGCATCGGCATCCTTCGTTGTTGCGACTTGATGTTCTGTAACGTCTTGCATCGCGACATCCCCGGTGTCCTGGCTGGCAGCTTCCGATTGTGAAAGAGGATCCGCAACGGGCTTGGTCGATTCGCTGTTCTCCACCGAGTCACCGTTTTCCTGGCGAAGTCTTTTCCTCGGTGTGTCGTCGTCATTTGGTGGCGGCGGACTAGCTGAACGACGCTTTCGCTTCTTCTCGTCGACGACAGTCTCAGCCGCAGCTACATCTGAGGTGTCGACCTGAGTCGTGATTTCGTTTGACGCATCCTGCGCGGTCTCTGCTTGCTGGTCGGCTTCCGTTTCTTGGCCAGCTTCGGGAACAACTGGTGCGACGTCTGCCGCTGCGTCGGCGGTCGATGATGGCTCAGCGGGCTCGGGCGCATCGGCCTCTGTCTGTTCATCTAGCTTGGATGCATCGTCGTTGGTCAGGCGATCGACCAGCTCCTGCTTCAAACCGCTGGGAGCAAGGCCACGACGATTGAGCTCAGCTCTAAGATCCACAACCCTGATTTTACTCCAATCGGTCGCCATCCTGACTAAGTAGCGGGCGACGGAAGTTGTGTGACGCGGCCGTGGCCACAGTATACCAAGTCGCTGGTGTTGCGCAATGCAGTGACGAGAGCGCGAGTGGATGTGCGGGCGGTATTTGAGAGGGAAATATGACGAGTGATAATTGGGAAAACCAGTCTATAAACCTTTAGGTGGACTGGGGCGACGCAGACTTGGGTTTAGGAGGCAGGTTGTCTGGTATGCACCAAAAATAAGCTGATGACTTCTCCAAGAGCGCGACGCGAAATGCTTTCGTTGCGGCTGCCAAAATTTCTCGACACCAACGGTCTGAGCTTGGAACGAGATGTGGGGCGCTAGTTTAGAACGGACTAGCGTACGGAATGGAAGAGAGGCTCCAAGGGAAGGTTCGAGGGAGGGATTAAGTGAGTCCACACGTGACACGATTACTAACGAGAAATAATATACCCGGTACGTAACCCCATGCTCAATCCACCCATTTCGGACACTCGCGATGCATTCCTCAGGAGAGTACTCGTCACGCAAAGAATGCATACTGTATCAATATACTGGCGGGGGCTTTGACGACCGTAAATCCCACGCAGTCATACACAAGCAAACTCATCTGTGACTCACATCAACAGGCAGATTTCTACCTGATACGCAATGGTATAATCGTCCCGCTTGCTTCCATTCGCCCGTCGGGGTGTCTTTAGTGGGTGGGTGAGGTATTGGTGATTGAAACCTGTGGTTTGGTTGGTACTGCAAGCGGCATCATGCCTTCCGCAAACGTCGACAGCCACAATGGTGGGTGTGAGGCTCGCCCACTTCTGTGAGCAAAAGCACAATCCACATCTACCGAATCCATCCTCGGTTCCCATCTAATCGGCTGCCATTGTTCCCCTTTGCCTCGCCCAGTTCCCGACCTCGATGTACAAATTCCCGGCCTGCTTTCCTTTCTTCCCTTGACCTTCGACTTCGTCGTCTTCATTGATCTGCACCTGTTTGTGAAAGGCGTCTTTAAGCCTTTGCTCTGCAAAATTCACTTCGTCGTCAGATCTACCTAGTGCCCTTGCATGCATTCTCCCGAGACATTGGACCTTCTCAAACAATTTCCTTCTCCCTTTGACTATCAACACAATCGCCGTCTACCTAGTCTCCTAGCACAAGGAACTCGAACATGCCTTTCTACGATACCATCACCAGACGCCCTGGCATCCTCAGCGGCAGGGTAACCAAGAATCTCTTCTCAACGACTAAGCGCAAGGCCAGCAATCTGCGGCTTGCAGATTCGAGCTTTCCAATGAAGGCGAATGTCATCGCCAAAACATCAAGTTCGGGTGTCCAGGTCAAGCTTGAGCCTGCGAATGAAATCCACAGCGATGGATCTGTCGACGCCAACAGCGGCTGGAACATCAACGGTTCCCAGCGTTGTCTAGCCCCAGGGGATTCCGAGGACAGCGACAATGAGCAAGATGTGGTTTTGCCCTCCATTGAACGGTCTCCGAGTCCCGGATACCTGGAATCATCTGTAAAGGAAGAAGAGTCCGACTCGGATGAACTTTACAACATGATCGGCGGGCTGAGGGGAGGAATAGTGATGACACGGTCGCGCGTCAATACGCTGAAAAAGAAGGCAGCCAAAGCCGTCCGTATGAGTACGATTGTCCTTGCCTCGTCATCTCCTGGGAAGACCGGAGATATTCCAGCAGTTCATCTCAACCTCTACGAATGGGACATTCCGAAGGAGGTTGAAGAGGACTACCAGGAGCTGAAGAAAGCCAACCCGGGATCCAAAAGATGGACGCCGTCCGAAGCCGAGCTCCACAAGATCTTGTCTTTGAGGGGCTACCACCCTCTCATGCCTGGCGATTGGAAGCAAGACTTTGTTGGTTTTAACCTGGAAGAAGTTCTCTTTGCGGAGATGGACAGCAAGGTACCAGCGATACTCCGGAATGTTTCTCAGGGGATGAATGCCCAGTTCCGAGGTAAGTTTGTCCTTTGTTCTCACGTTCTGGTCAATGACTAACCAGCCGAAACCGGTCTGCAGCTACCAAAGCCCTGACTGCAATCTTTACGCTGTCGTCGCGGGTTGGAGACCATCTCAAAAACAGTGACAATGGCGGCGAGAAAGCAGCCAAGCTTATCGAATCCGAGATTCGCCGGTACCTGGCCTGGGCCGAAACAGACGCGGGCCTGAAAAATATAGAGTACGCACCAAACATCGGCGTGCACCGAGTCGACAAATCAACCGGCAATGTGGACGACCTCGTTGAGCGATTGGATAGCCTGATGGATGACTGGACGGCCGGCTATATCGAGTGGTATAAGCAGAAAAAGATCGAGCCCGTTCCGCAGACTCTGTTCGGGCTCTTCGTCTTGCAGCATCTTGTTCTCGTCTTGACAGCTGACGTCCACAGGCCAGACGCTCCAGCACGATGCATGGCTCAGCTTGACCTTTCGCGGGCGGACAATCGCTGGCTCGACCATGCTTTGAACCTGGCCATCCCGATCAACATGGCTCGCGATCTTAAAGTGCACGAGGTCATAGGCAACCCAAAGTTTGCCAGGGTCCAGAACACGAACTCGCCTGATCCAGATGCCTAGGTAGGCAGTTAGGGATGTTCTGCACACGGGTGCCTGCACTGTGTTTGTTGCTGTTGACGACTTTTTTCGAACTTTTTCTCCCCGCATCATTTGGCTTTAGGCAACATAAGAGTACATGTGCCATGGAGTTTTGAGGATTTTTGTCGTCTTGCGTTTTGCATTTAATCTACCCAGATACCCGGATTTATCGTTGTTGTTTCTTTTATCTTCTTTCTTTCTTTTTTCCCTGTCAAGGCCATGTTGTAGGGCATTTGGCAAATCTACCATTCCGTTTTATAAGAATATTTATTTACTTCAATTTGTTGATACGTGTCGCGATTTACAGGCCGGATTGGGAGGACTTCTCTCACGTATGGGGGTGAGGTAGCAACCGAAACAGGTCATTTCGGCCGTCCCATGGCAGATGGAAACTTGAATCGGGATGAGCCTGGATCTTGGATGATTTGATCAATCGAAAGATAACAGCGAGATAAAAAGGCTTGGCGTCTCCAGTGCGACCATCCGGGTCTCATCCTTGCTCTTCCCCGTGCGTCAGAATCATGCGAAAGGGTGGATCAAGAAGACGTGCTGGGTGGTGCGTAATGGCAGAGGCGTGAGTGAGTGGACTAATTACCGGTGATGGATGGTCTTCAGGTGGTCTACTGTAATTAATTGTGTAATGTGTCGTAGCAGATTTCTGACAGCTGTAGCTGATGGCGCTGTCTTGGTTCTAGCTCGCATTGTAGTCTGTCTGTGTCTGGTATTAACACCTATTGACTAACATTGAATAGAGGTTAAAAGCTTTGACACACTACCGAGCCCGCCAACCAACAGCTTTATCCACCTCTGTTCCCATCAACATCCGTGGTACTTTCTTACGGGGAGTACATCCGAAATATGTAGCGAGCCGAGCTGGAGGGTCTAGGTCTAGGTGATGGTCGAAAAACAAAAACAAAAAAGAGGCCCGCTTTTGATTATTCAAACTGATCAAC
>JARHUK010005315.1:38375-64756 GCA_031001725.1 Pseudopyricularia javanii | reverse complement strand
GGCCGAGAGAGTACAAAAGGACATGCAAGTTATGCACACATGAAATGATTTAGGGTGAATAATCTGAGGCTATCGAGTTTTACTCGGGTTTGCCCGGGCGAAGGTCGGAGCCGAGGACGTCATCCGGGCCGGTGATGTGGGGCTTGGAGGTCACCAGCCTATAGTTTTACAGCGGTTGCATATAATAACCTGGACAACTACCCGCAATCGGACTCGGGGGAAGAGCTGAGCAAAAGCTAATAATGTTATTGAATTGTTTATAAGACATTGTCAGAGTCAGATTCAATGTCCGTTGAGTAAATATTTGGTTTTTTTGTAGTTATCTAGCTCTTTACTTGATGTTTTGGCCTACGAAACCGGCTCGCATGTCATCTTGCTCACATTAGATCGAATTTGTATCGTCCAAGCACATTTTCTTGATAGTCGACGACTACGGGAGAACATGGCCGCTCATATTGTTGTTATCGGGTAAGCCTGGTCCAAAAAAGAACATTAAAATAATATTAAAAGAACACAGTCCAGCTCTCATTCCCAAACAATGAACGTTCCAGCCGGCTAAGATTATACAAATCCGCAACAGAGCCGGCATCACCGGTCTAACAGCCGCAACACGGCTCCAAGAAGCCGGACACAAGGTCACCGTCGTAGCGCGCGACTTCCCCGCGCCCTCGGAGACCATCGACCCGAGGCTGCAGATAAACTACACCTCGCCCTGGGGCGGCGCCCACAACCGTTGGGTCGTGCCGCCCGCCGCCCCGGCCCCGCGCGACGCCGTGCTCGAGCGCGACCACGGCTTCGCCCTCGAGACCTTTGCCCGCATGGAGTCCGTCGCGGCCCGCCACCCGGAGGCGGGCGTGCACTTCCTCCCCGGGATCGAGTACCTCGACGACCCCGCAAAGGCCGAGGGCGGCGCCGGTCCGCTCACGCCCGCCCGGGCAGCGGAGCTGCGCATCCCGGACTTCGAGGTCCTGGGGCCCGGGGAGCTGCCCCAGGGCGCGCGATGGGGTTGCAGGTATAGGACGTGGTGCGTGAGCCCCATGGTGTACCTGCCCTTCCTGCTGCGGAGGATCGTGCTGCGGGGTGGCAAGGTGGCCAGGAGGGAGCTGAGGGATCTGCGGGAGGCGTGGGAGGTTGAGTACGAGCTGGGCCGGCCCGACGCCGTCGTCAACTGCTCCGGGAGCGGCTTTGGCGATCCATCAATGTTTGTGACGCGGGGTAAGTACGAGCCCTTCAGTCAATCACCTTTGTGAGGGCAAAAACAAATCTTGTTTGTTTGCATTTACTGACTACAAGCGAAACACACCTTCACTCTCGAAACCAGGCCAAACCTGCATCGTGTCAAACCCGTGCCCGGCAACGGTGACAAGGCAGTGTGCAGACGGCTCCTGGTCCTTCTGCGTGCCCCGCGGCTTCGACGGCGGCACCGTCATCGGCGGCACCAAGCAGGCCGATGACTGGGACCCCAACCCCTCGCCCGTCGTGCGGGAGCAGCTGCTGGCCAGGTTCGCCGCCACGTACCCCGAGATCGGCGAGCTGAAGCCCGTCGCGGATATCGTGGGGAGGCGGCCGACAAGGAGGGGCGGGGCGAGGCTCGAGGTCGAGACGGTCGGTCGGGGCAGGGTCCTGGTTCACGCCTACGGCCTCGGCGGTAGGGGCTACGAGCTCTCCTGGGGCGTCGCCGGGAGGGTTGTTGAGCTCGCGGGACTGGCGCTTGAGGAGGCTGGAAAGCCGCAGGCCAAGATCTGAGGAGTGCGTCGGAAGGCCTGGACGAGTATCTGAATCGATTTCGTCTATGGTTTGGAATGGGCCGGTGGTAATATCCGACTCTAATCTTGTTTTTGTGACTTCCATCATGATATTTGTACATGCAAGACGTGATGGCCCGGATATATCCCTGCTCTCTGGCCTGAAGATTGTTGTTACACGAGCGAGCGGTGGCAGTCGTGTCTAGCGAGATCGTAACACGCTGCCCGCTGCTAGTCGCCTCGAGGAGAGTCACCCCCTCAATCAATGGGTTTTCTGACCTCCCTGTTCGGGAAAACAAATCTCTCAACTCACAGCAGCCCCCGAAAAGATCACCTGTCCTCGTCCTTCTTGGTAGGTATCCTCTTCCGGTCCTTGGCTGCCTGCCCGCCCACCCTCTCCGCCATCTTGAGCTTCTCCTCCTCCGCCCTCAGCTCCTCGGCGTCTCTCATCGGCAGGCCCCACCACTCGCGGTGGAAGCGCTCCTGCTCCAGCTTCCTCCTCTCCTTGGCTAGCTTTTCTTTGTGCCGCTCGATCCGTCCCGCGAACCACTCCTCCCTGGCCGCATCGTGGTTCTCTTCCGTCGCGTGTACCTTCATGCAGTGGTTCATGGCCAGGTGCTGGGCCCGGCATGCAAAGGGGATTGAGAAGGTGCGCCCTAGGGAGCATTCCGCGAAAGCTGCGTGTGTTGTGTCACATGTCAGTGTTCGGAAGGTTCGGCCAAGTTTCCCTCGTCGTCGTATGGCTCGCTGAAGCAAGACCAAGAGACGGAAAAGAAGTATGCACCGCCGACATACCTTTTATCTCGGGCGCGCACAGCGCCCGCACCCGCTTGTAGTATATCTCCCTGACCTGCGCTTCCTGTGATGCCGACAGCGGTAGTGGATTGCGGGACGGCACCGCCGTGGGCTGCCTCGGCGGCAGCCCAGGCTCTGTGGGTGGCTGTGCAGCCATCGTGGCCATGCGGAGACCCGACTTTTGTGTCTGGTGGGAGGATCAGCCCTGGTCAATGAGGGCGAGCGCGAGGAGTCGTGTAGACGTTTGTCGATGAGGAAACTGCGCTTGTGTCAAATGGCGTTGGTCGCTTTTTGACCCGTGAGGGGAATTCTTGCTGAGATCGAAGCGCGGTGAACTGTGCGAACTGAGGAAAGACAGAACTAATCGCCTGGAAACTGTGCTTGGTATGTTGAGAGGTATGATTTTTCATCCCCAGAAAATGGTCTCATTCATGAGGAATTGGGGTTCAGTTGATAGCCACTTTGACGAGCTTAGCTTCGGACGTCGGTGGTTCCACACCCGCAGGGTGGGCCGGCCTGGGCCTGCATAAGGCCTACACGCCATACAAATGAATACAGGGTAGGAGGCTAACAAATTTGCTCTAAACAGCTCACCGAAGTTGGAAGCATCTCTATACAAGAATTTTGCCTGTGAGTCGCTTTTTAAAGTTGCAGAATTCTGAGAAAAGGTAGTGATAACAGACGCTATATTCAACCACGGTACAGGCGTATGTATGTCAGATAAAACGCCGGACTGGCTAGTACCAAAGCCTGCTCAACCCTCAGTCGACATCTTTTTCTCATCACCGTCATCAACGCTTTCGTGGCCCCTTTCAAACTCAAGGCTCTCCTTTTCCTTGCCCTTCTTCTTCATCGACGAGAACCATCGAGTGCTGCTCATCCTGCTCTCAGGCCTCTTAGATGGTCCAAGGGAAGGGCTGCTAGCAACGCTATCGTAACTGCGGCCGAGGAAGACCTCGTCGCCAGCATCGTCGAGATCGCCAATGCTGGACCGCTGATCCGAAGATATAGGCACATTCTTCTCGGAGCCAGCCGTAGTGCTCCCTGGCCCTTTGGACTTACCAAGGCGAGACGAGAAGCTGAACTTGCTCGAGCTACCCTTGCGGAACAGTTTCTTAACCACGTTGTCACCCGAAGGATCCTTAACGCTGCTGGCAGACAGCAGCACAGGGCTAGCTGCATCCGAAAGCGTATTCGAAATGCTCATGTCGAGAGCCAGTGATTCGCGGGACTCGGTCACGGATGTCTGAGTGCGGATGGACGGCGCATCCCGTGAAACCCTGGAATCAGACGGAGAAATCTCTCCCGCCATATCTGGCGTCATCTCTGAGTTTGACGAGGTCTCCTTATTGCCCTTGGTCTTGTCCCTTTTCTCCTTGCCCGACTTTGAGAACAGACCAGTCATGAAAGTTGGCGCAGCAGGGTTCAATGCCATCATGGCTTTCTTGTTGGCTGCCGGTCTGCTGCCGATTACGCCAACTTGATGCAGCGAATGCTTCATCAATGCTTCATCATCAAGAATCTCATCATCGGCAGAGGCCAGAGTCGTCTTAAGAGCTGAAGGGGAGCCGTGAATCGAAGGGCGGCGGGACGGGTTGCGCGACCAGGCATTATCGTGAGGTGCCCATGGCTGCCAGGGCTTTCCAATGGTGTTGTTCTCGGCGGGCGGTCCCCAAATGGCATTGCTCTCTGTAGACGGCCGTGCCATTTCGGCCGATGCTATCGATATTGGCCGGGGGCTGGTCTGACTTGCCTCACCAAAGACGCCACTAGCAGCCCGCGATCCGCCGAATGGAATAAGGCTCCTGGCGGAGAATCTATTGTGCGACCCGTGCGGTGCCATGCTCTCCAAAAGTTCAGGTCCTGCCGAGTTGCGATTGAACATATTCCAGGAGGACAGACTCAGTTTTCTCCTGCTGGCAAGGCTTTCAGGCTCATCCCCCTGTCTTGGAAACGACTGGCTCTGTCCTGTTTTGAGACTGCCCAGGGCTGGGCCTTCCTCATCTCCTGCCTTGCTCCCTCTAGAGCGTTGGAACTTGAGTAGATTGACCAGGGTGGATTTGCCGCCGGATTGGCTCTGATGCTGGGGAGGAGATGGCATTGGGCGGGCCATATCTCTGGCGCTGTGTATCGAGCCTCGATCTGTTGCATCAAAGGAAGGAAATGGTAGGTTGTGCGACGAGCCGTGCGGGCTCGACAAAATGCTCATAGATCGGTTCGAAGAATGGGGTGAGTTCGGATCGTTTGCAGGAGAGCCCATCCGCGGCGGAGGAATAAAAGGGCTTTCTTGTTCCTCGTCGTCCATATCCAAAAAGATATGAGACGGCAGCAGTGCCTTCGCCGTAGGGCTCAGCGGTGCATCGCCGGTGAGGGCCCTAATCGCCTCCTCGTTCGATACAGATGCCTCCAGCGACTCGTCGGCTGGAAGAGCCATGAAAGGCCCTGGAGCGAATCCGGAAGGGCCCTGCATTCGAGACGATTGGAACCCAGGCGGTGGGTGTGCCATGGTGTCAGTGACAGGGTAGGCCGGAGCCAACCCTGGCGATGGTACGCCCACGTTTGAGATGGAATTGCCGTTCCTGCTTCGGCGCTTGATCGAGTTGTGCATTGTCTCAGCGAACTCGACTCCGGAGGAGTTTGCTTGTGCGAAGAACTCCCGTGACTGACATGCTGCAAGGTGGTCGGATAGAAGGACGACCTGCTGATCGAGAAGGCGCATTTGCTTGTTCTCATGTTCCAGAGAGTTGTGCAGATCCCTCTCGCGGCGGTTCCATTCCCTTCGTGCCTCGGCATCCTTCTCATGCCATTCCTGGTCGTGTTCACCACCGGCGAGGCGTTTCCTAGCGTCCTCGAGCTCCTTGACCTGCGCCCTTCTCTCTTTGAGTTCAGCCTCCAGGTTACCGCACTCCGTCGAGAGAGCATTGATCTCGGCTCTGTAGCCTTCCTCGTTGGCCTTCTTTTGTTCCTCCAGTTGCTTCTTCTCATTCGCAAAGCCTTGCTGGTCTCTGCACATCTCCTCGATGCCTTTTTCGTAGCCAAGAGTGCGATCCACCATCTTGGCAAGCTCGGTCTGCTTCTCTTTCAGAACCTTTTCCTTTTGTGTCTTGCGCGCCAAGGCATTCCGCATCTGTCGCTCCGCAGTCCCCTGTTCCCTTCTCAGCTTCTCCGTCTGGCCCTCCTTTTCCTTCTGTTCCTTCTTTTTCTCCTGCTTCTCAGCTTCTAGCTCATTAATCATGCGCTTGTGGTCCTCCTCCTCTTTAGCTATCAGGTCCGCCACCTCTTCCGTCTCCCTCAAGAGCGCCTTATATTTCTCCCCCAGACTGTCCATCTGTGCATCGGTCGGCTCCGTCGGATCGCTTCTTGGCGGTGGCATGGGTGGCTGGTCCAAACTAGTTGTGGATGGAGAATGTCTCCTGCCGATAGTGTTCCTGCGAAGCACACCTGTTGCTGGTGTACTTGCCTCTCGTGGGGCAGTAGGAGCTATAGCGTCTGAGATTACCGCAGTCTCAACCGTTGGGACAGGACTTCGCGGCGCGCCGTTCTCGTCGAGAGTCTCTACTTGGGACGAAAGACCTTGCTCGTCAGGTGTAAAGTTCGACGGCAACCGAGAGTTGCCCAGCTGGGGTCGTCCATCGCGGGAGAATGTCCGAAGTCGGATCACACGGCTGCCAGCTTGAAAATTGCTGATCCCGACTGCGATAACACGCACATTGTAAAAGTGGTCCGGCTTGAGCCCTGAGACTATGATGAAGTTGTCCTGATTACTTGCGATCTCGCCCACTATACCAGATAGCCCAATGTTAGTACTTAATATCAAGAATGCCGCCCTCTAAGCTGCTCATGTCTGATTCCACATACCGTTCACGCCGTTGACCTGAATGAGAAACTTCTGCACAGGACGACTAGGTTGGGCACGTGTCCATGTCAAAGTTGCCTTGTCCGCGGCTATCCCAGTCAGGGACACGTCGGGACTATCGGGAACTTCAAGGCCTAGGACTCCGATCAGTTCGGGCACGGGCTTCCATAGTGTCTGTGCCGCCCTGCGAAGTAGCCTAGAACAACAAATACCGGGATGTTAGCCAAAGAAACCAACAGAAAGCGCGATCTACCCCATTGTCTACGTACCAAAGCACAGCAGCGCCAGTAAAGATCATTGTTGCGTTCGTGCCGATGTAGGTATCCGAGTTTAGCAGCACGACAGTGGTGGACGATATCTGGACAAAGCGGTAGAAGGAATCCCGGGCGAGGCTTGGGTTGACAGCCCAGCAGAAGAAGATGCAGCCGACGAAGACGATGGCGTTTAGTTGGAGGGTTTTGGGCCTGCATGACACATTAGAAAAAAGGCCTCAGGTGTGAACTGCACGGCGAGAACGTACTCAGTGAGCCACCATGCGATTATGGCGCACACCAAAAGCAAGAAGGGGCCAGCGGTCGTCCATGAAGCCCATAACATGTCGTCTGCCGAAACCTAGTTCATCGAGACGATGGCACGCCGTGCGCGACGCAGATGGTAGCGGCGGGGAATATCGGGGGCCGGTTATGGTCGTCGGGTGGTTCGCAGGATAACAATGTGGGCGAAGGAGGAGAACAGCGCCGTCGGTTGCGTGTATACGTCGAGGGGGTTTGCCCAAGGAGGAGAGCTCTGGGGGTGACAGCCTCGCAAAACACAGGTATTAATTTGATTAACGCCCGCTGAACAGGCTCTGGCGATTTGGTGATGATGCCCAGTACAACCGAAAAGAAGACCTGGTAAGTTCAAAGAGACAACTAGAAACAAAAAAGAGAAGGCGGTGAAATGATCCTGGATTATGTTTTGTTGATTAGGTTGATGATAATCCGGAGCGACCGCCACATCAGAGATTGCACATAAAAATCGTGCACACGTCTGACTGACCTGACAATTGAAAGCCGTGGTTCGATTGTGTCAAGGGCATGCCCGCCCACCCTTAGCGTAGTGCTGGTCGTGAGTAGTAGAAAGCCACATCTATGCATGATGCACCGCCACTTTGCACCCGCTTGGTCATGTGAGGCTGCACTCGCTATTTGCCGACAGGATCCACCTGGATGCTACCCACCCTGGTCAAAGTGCTACGTAAGGTGTAGTTTATTTGGGCGTAATTTTTACCCACTTCTACTGACTCCGGAGTACGGCAAACGGCAAGCGGCAAGCGGCAACACGGCTGCAGCTTTGGCAGCTTTAGTTCAGGAGGGCTGTCATTCTCCTCTCCATGTTCAGTTTGCATCCTTTTACGCCGCACCAATGTATCGCCGCCCTACTAGACAACTTGAGCCCCCAATTCGATAGGAGACATATATCATTCTCTTGTCGGTAAATATGGTGCGTGCTGGGCAATTGGTAAGGGCAAGGGCAAGGGCAGGGGATGCTGGGGCGCGGGGAGGCAAACAGACCCATGGGCGGCCCTGGCTTGGCTGCCTGTAGGTCAATCTATGTAGACAAGCGGTAATTAGTATGTAGCACAAACAATGTGGGAAAGACTGAAGGACACATAATCATCTAGTCTAAAGCCCATTTGACTGCGACGGATTAACACTTAATAATACATGGCTTCTAGGTCAATTCATAGGGCAAGAAAAAATCAGAGACGTAGTATTGAGCGCCCACCCGAGATCTCGCTACAATGACATCAGCCTGTCGAAATTTGGGAGGAAACCCCGCCGCATGATCTATTGAACCAGGGTGAACAAAGAGACTCTGCTGGGTCAGTCCATTTCTAGCTGGTCAGCTGGGGATCACAAGGCATTTGAGTCGTAACAGCAGGGCAGATAGAGTCATTGGCCTGGTCATGTCGGCTTCCAGAGTTTGCAAAAACATTGAGCGAGATATTCCAGGTGTACCATGACGTTTGGGGGAGACAGAGTAAATGAAAGGGGGCCTGCTACTTTGTTTAGTCTTTGTTCTAGAATTCAGCCTAGCCCATGGTGAAATCAAATATGTCAACGACCCAAAAAAAAAAATTATACCAAAAAAGAGGAAACAAAACGATAGGCCTAGCGATCATCCGGTGTATGTAGTAGATCGGGAAACGCTAAAGAAACAGAACAGAACCGCGGCTCATAGCCTCATTGCCTAGACCCCGACAAGTGCACGAGGTAGCGGCTGAGGTGGGTTAACAGCGCCGGGACAGGGTTTTTCAACCGCCGTGATTGGCCGCTACGGGGGGCAAAGTGGCTCTTCGTTTGTTGAGTTCGGCCATTCCGCCTCTAATGGAAAGCTCACATGCAAAACGCAAAGCAGCACAACGACCGCAGAGGCACCGCACCACCAAATGCGCGCGCAAGGGCACTCGTCATCCTTTCTTTCGCTGCAGACTGCACTAATACACTACATCACTTTACGGTAATTAAGCTGGGGCCCATGGTCGGGGTCCATCTCAATCAATGCTTCTTCCCCCCCTCCAAAGCCCGCCAGAAAAATCCACTCCCCGTAATATCTCCTCAACATCTGTACACGGCCTCTACTCATGTGAAAAGGCCGACTGCCAGTGGCATCTCTTTGTCTGTTGCTGTATGATTTCTTTTCTTCGATAATCAACGGGGAACCAAAAGAAAGAGCACAACTTGCTCGCTCATATCGAACTGTTCTCTCATACTTTTTTTCCTGCGCTACTGCCAGGGACACCCTAGATCCCAAGGACAAAGCACAACTGCCATCTATTGTCGTCCCAACCCGCCGTTCCTAAATCTCTTGCCGCAGGACAGACGAAACTCCAACCCATCAGTACCCGGCACTCGTCGGCACAGCCTTCACATCCATACCAAGCCAGCCGCCAAATCGTACTTGCGGAAGCCGACCCCTGGGAAAACCCCGACCCTCAAATTTCTACAACCTCTTTATTGAGGTCTTGCTACCTCAGGCGGAAGCGGCTTGCACGATGCAGTACGTCCGCAATTTGAGCGACTCCGTCTCGACGGCATGGAACTCGATCAACCCGTCTACACTCAGCGGCGCCATCGATGTCATAGTTGTCGAACAGGAGGACGGCACTCTGCTGTGCTCGCCATTCCATGTGCGCTTCGGAAAGTTCTCGCTTCTGCGCCCCTACGAGAAGAAGGTCGAGTTTAGAGTCAACGGCGTCAAGCAGCCATATTCCATGAAGCTTGGCGAGGGAGGAGAGGCCTTCTTTGTCTTTGAGACCACCGACAACATCCCCAAGAGCATGCAGACTTCGCCGATAGTGTCTCCTGCTTCAAGCCCGCCTTTCGACCCGCAGCAGTCGGCCCTCCAAGATCCAGAGGTATTCGAGCTAGACGGGGAGTCTAAGAAGCCTGCGTCCCCCAAACTGGCTCGCCCGACGCCAACCATATTCCAGTCCAGCTCAGTCGTCCAGGATGGTAAGTTCTTCCATGGCCTCGGTACACACCTAGCCCTGGATGTTTACTGACTTGCTTTGCCGATTAGGGATCCTTACACCTTCCTCGACCTCTCCAGAGCTTCCTCTTCGCCGGCACAAGTCGGGAGACTGGTCAACCCTCGAGCAACGGCACTACAGCGATGACATACTGGCGCAACGAACGCGTAGGCCCTCCTCGAACCTGGATCTAGATGCCGTTGACATGTCGCTCAATATGGCAGTTGACCGAGCCCCGAGTCCACCTCCTGTCACGCGAGGTGAAGCAATCGAGCGGGCAACGGCACTTGCGAGGGAGCTTACTGCCGTCAATATCCGCACTGAAGTCACAGACGAAGGGGACCTGATGCTGGACATGAGCGACATGAAGAACAATGAGGAGGACGCATTCCGCGCCGAGATTCTTGCACGCAAGGTTCTTGCGCAGGAGCTAGACGGCCACTATGATGTTGGCGCACTCATTGGAATGGACGAGCATGCGAACCTGTGGATCTACCACAGTGAAGAAGCGAAGGAGGCCGCCATGAAGAGGATGATGGAATCGTCCTTCCGAAACCCTACCGTAGCTATCGACGCTGCTTCGGACCCGGGCTACCACAGCGACGACAGTGCCGCAACTGCGCAGACCCCCGTCCATAGGAGGGCCGAGTCTGACGTCGGTCAGATGGGGCTTGTGCAGACCCCG
This sequence comes from Pseudopyricularia javanii, assembly GCA_031001725.1. NCBI lineage: Eukaryota > Fungi > Ascomycota > Sordariomycetes > Magnaporthales > Pyriculariaceae > Pseudopyricularia > Pseudopyricularia javanii. Next base: position 54,161 of record JARHUK010005315.1, on the reverse strand, counting down.
CCGTCCTCGCCAGGCTCTACTGCTGCCGGAGATCCACAGAAGAACTATGCAAAGACTCTACGTCTTACTAGCGATCAGCTGAAGGCCATGAATCTCAAGTCGGGCGAGAACGCGTTCAGTTTTACGGTCAACCGGGCTACGTGCTCGGCGAACATGTATCTCTGGAAGCATGAGACGCCCGTTGTCATCTCCGACATCGATGGAACCATCACCAAGTCGGATGCACTTGGCCATGTACTGAACATGATCGGCCGCGATTGGACCCATGCCGGTGTTGCCAAACTATACACCGACATCCAGAACAACGGATACAATATCATGTACCTTACCAGCAGGTCAGTCGGTCAGGCGGACACGACTCGATCCTATCTACACAACATTGCGCAAGATGGCTATCGACTGCCTCGGGGTCCTACAATCCTCTCTCCTGATCGCACCATGGCAGCTTTGCGGCGCGAGATTTACCTGCGCAAGCCCCATGTATTCAAGATGGCGACACTCCGAGACATTAAGAGTTTGTACGGGCCCGAGCACCACCCCTTCTACGCCGGTTTCGGTAACCGGCTAACGGATCAAATTTCGTACCGTACGGTGGACGTGCCACGCACACGCATCTTTACCATCAACTCCAACGCCGAAGTATCACTTGACCTCCTTAGTCTCAACAAGCTCAAGCTGAGCTACCTCAGCATGGCGGAGATTGTGGAACACTACTTCCCACCTGTCAGCACCCTGGTCAAGGGCGGCGGTGAGGAATTCACCGACTTTACATACTGGCGCGACCAGCCGCTCGAGCTTGACGAGTTTTCCGCCAGCGACTCAGACGAGAACGCTAGGATCGACGGGGACGACGAAGACGAAGACGAAGAGAGCCAGTACGCAGACGAAGACGACGAGGGCGCCGACGCTATGGGCGATAGCTACATCTCTCGCAACTCGGTCGACGAGGGTAGCGTATACTACGAGGATGGGCAGGAGGTGTTGGAAGATTCTAACATCCTGGAGCAGGAAGATGCAGACGCAGAAGACGATGATGAAGAGGAAGAGGAGAGCGAAGACGAAGACGTTCCAGTTCAGGGAGATGGAGGTGTCAAGCTGTCCGGTTCGACATCTGCACTGTTTGGGAAGAAGGGCCTGACGCCGGCGGATGCCGTCAGCGACGTGGACGCCGAAGTCATCACTGGGGTCAAGAACCTCAAGGTTAATGGGGATATGCATCGATAAGTAGTTGGACCATTGGGGTCTGATTATGGCGCATATAGAGCACACCACGCATCTTTTGGGAGTCTCTTCAACGGGACCAGGGGCAAGTATTGTGTGGGATGCACCGGGCGGGCGCATTTCCTCGATTCCAGTGTCATTAATGCATAGCATAAGGAGTTTTGCTCTTCTTTTTTTTCTAACGGCTTTTGATTGCGATACAGCACATCCGATAGACATGTACCATAGGATCCTTCTGCCGACGCCATGATTAATCACAAAAAGGAGCTTTCAGTTTTCATCGATTGCTAGAGCTATCTTGAGATTTCACGGGAGTCCTCTCCGATATTGCGCGATGTGATTTCCTGCTTTCATGCCTTCAAAGAAAATAAAAGGATATGTTGTATGTGGTTATTAGAAGATTTCGTGATGGGCGCAACTTTCTTGAGTCGCTCGTCTCTGCTGTTGAAGGCATCTCTGGCCTATAATAGTCTTTGGGATGCAGTCATGGCCACTATACTAGCTCTAGGAGGTGCGACAAAAGTTCCTTAAGGACGCTTTCCTGTGCGGCTTTATACCCGATATCCCGAAAGGGCTCGCTCAGTCCTCGGCCATCTCCTCATCCACATCGTCCCCAAACACATCGTCAACGGTGCCACCTTCGATCGGTTCGCCACCGACCTCCTCATCAACCTGACCATCGGCGCCGCCCTGCGTCTCCACGCCCTCCATGGCATCCCTCATCTCGGCGTCGGCATCCTCCGAGTCCTCGTCGCCGTCGTCGTCATCGATGCCTACCTCGCCGGGGCCCCACGTCTCGGTCAGGCCCCAAGCGGTGCCGCTCAGCACGAAGCGCTCGCTTGGTAGCCTGACGCCCCACTCGTGCGGCAGCACGCGCGGCAGGGCGGCCCTGTTGCGCTCGCGGGCCATCTCAAGCAGGAACTCCTTGGACGTGCTCGCGGCGCCCCTAAACTGGAACGCGAGCCTGCTCGCGATGGCAACCTGGATGGCGGACGCCGAGACGCTCGCGTCGCCGCCGCTCGGGGCCGAGGCCGTGGCGTTCTGCGCGGCCGAGGGGCGGGCGCCGGCGTGCGTCGTGTAGGGGTCGCCGGCGAGATGGAGCGCGTCGGAGAGCACAGCGGCCGTGTGGCGGTAGGCGAAGTCGAGGAGGAGCAGGGGGACGCGGGGCTCGAAGGCCGTGACGCCCTGCGCCGTCAGAAGGAGCTCGATGGTGCGGGCGTCGCGGGGCCGCGGGGCGGGCGCGCTGTCGGGTTGCTGGTGATGTGTGGCGCCAGAGGTCTGTGGCGGTTGCTGCTGGCTGCTGGCGGCGGCGGCGGCTGGTTGTGATTGTTGGGAGCTAAAGGCGGCGGTGGTTTGGGTCTGTTGGCTGCCGGCTGCGGGCGTGACGCCGTTTGTTTGCGGCGCGGCTGTCGACATCGTTGGGCGTGTGTTTGTGTGTGACTGTGACGGTCAAGTGTCGGGGCGCAGAAATGCGTCGCGACCGACGAGCTGCGGTCCGCGCCGGGTTTCGAGCTGCCTCGGGGGCTGGAGATCGGGCGACCTGACGATGGGATGCGATCTGTGGTGTTGCCTGGTGTCGCCTGGGATCAATGAGCTTGCGTGCGTTTCATCAGTTTGGTGAGATTGAGTTTCGGTGAGCGGGCAAAGAAGTGATAGATTTGTTGGTATCAAGACGAATGAATGCTTTTCGGTTACGTTGGGCAGTTGGTTGAAATGCGCCGGAATGGAGTTCATTCTCCGCGTAGTATCTGCAATTACAATTACGCGGTATGCTGCCAGCTGTAAATGCACAGGCCACAGCTTATTTTTCTGCACGCGTTTAATGGGGGCCGATCCCCTGAGGTGGAAAAGGAAAAGCACTTTTTTATGGGGCCCCTCACCACCAAACAGCAAAGCTGCGATATCGCGAGGTGGGGCTACTGTGCCCCTCGCCGACTCACAGTGCTATGACGACAGCAACAGCCGATTGCGGACGGAGTAAAAGTTCTCGTTTTGCCTGATGTGCATGACTAACACTATCAAGAACCAATTTGGCTGTTCCAGACCCTGGATTTTTCATGATCAAATCAAGTCAATTCTTCATCCCATCGTCTAGACTCACTGACATTCGCAATCATTCAAATTCAAGGCTTTTTCGGCCCATATTCTGTTATTTTGTTTCCAGCTTGAAAGTCGCAAGCCGCACAACTGGTTTTTAGGAGGGGCACTACACCACCTACTACTGCCTCGAAATGGAGTCAACGCTACCACTGCCCTTCATCGTGGACGCCACGCCCAACCTTGCCGGCGAGACGGGTCTCTCCAAGGAGCAGCTGGCATGTCTTGGCACCATATTCATCCAAGTCACCCAAGAGAACCTCGAGAATGTGAAGAGCTTTCTCAAGCCCAGCACCCTCAGCTTTGAGCCGTATCTGGATGTAACTCGTCTGGAATCTACAGACGAGATATTATCCCTACTCGACAGCGGTGCAAGGAAGGTCTTTGTGAAGCCCGAGCAGTTCCCGGAGCTCAAGGAACACGGTTCAAGGGTGGCACAAACGGCGACCGTGACCTCGCTACAGGCCACTCCCACAGAGACTGATGTGATGGTTGGCGACATTGACGCAAGCGGTGATGTTTCCGGCCTGTACCAGCTGTTCGGCTCTATAAAAGGGCCGGCTGTGTTCATCAGGCCAGCAGACGGTGCAGACCTAGAGCTATGCGCCGCCCTGGCCCGGCAGGTGCACGCCACAGTCATCCTCCCGTCATCTAGACTGTGCTGCTCAGCCAAGGATGCTGCCAGCGGAAAGGTCCCGATATCCAAGCTCCTGGCGGCCAACTGGACTTCAGACAGGGGAGACAGGCTGCTTCCAACGGTAGTCACCGATGAGGCCGGGATTGCACTGGGCCTGGTCTACAGCAGTGAGGAGAGCGTCGGAGAGGCGCTGCGGACCTGTACAGGCGTCTACCAAAGCCGGAAGCGTGGGCTGTGGTACAAGGGTGCCACATCGGGAGATACCCAGGAACTGGTCCGCATATCCATCGACTGCGACAACGATGCTCTCAAGTTCGTCGTGAGGCAAAAAGGCGGCTTTTGCCACCTCGACCAGTTCAGCTGCTTCGGAGACCTTCGCGGCATCGCCAAACTGGAGCAGACTCTCAAGTCACGCAAGGAATCGGCCCCCGCCGGCTCCTACACCGCACGGCTGTTCTCGAACCAGAAGCTTCTGAACGCAAAGATCATGGAGGAGGCCGAGGAGCTTTGCCACGCAGACACCCAGGATAACATCGCCTTTGAGGCTGCCGACCTCATCTACTTTGCCCTGACCAAAGCAGTGGCGTCAGGTGTCAGCCTGAGTGACATTGAGAAGAACCTCGATGCTAAGAGCTGGAAGGTCAAGCGCAGGACGGGTGATGCCAAGGCGAAATGGGCTGAGAAAGAGGGGATCGAGACCAATGGCGAGCAGAGCGCACCTGCGACGGCATCCGCTCCTGTCGCGGCCCCTGTCGCAGAGCAGCCTCCATCAGACAGAATCCAGATGAAGCTTCTCGACGCCAAGACGAGCTCGATCGCCGAGATCCAGGAGGCGCTGAAGCGCCCTTCCCAAAAGTCATCCGATGCCATCATGAAGATCATCGGGCCCATCGTCGAAGATGTCCGCACCAACGGCGACAAGGCCGTCCTGTCATACACCCACAAGTTCGAAAAGGCGACGTCCTTGACCTCCCCGGTCCTCAAGGCCCCCTTCCCCGAGGAGCTGATGCGGCTGTCGCCCGAGACGATCAAGGCCATCGACGTCTCGTTCGACAACATCCGCAAGTTCCACGAGGCCCAAAGGGAGGAGAAGCCGCTGCGCGTCGAGACCATGCCCGGCGTGGTCTGCAGCCGCTTCAGCCGCCCCATCGAGCGTGTGGGCCTGTACGTCCCCGGCGGCACGGCCGTGTTGCCCTCGACGGCCCTCATGCTCGGAGTCCCCGCCATGGTGGCCGGCTGCCAGCGCATCGTGCTCGCCTCCCCGCCGCGCCAGGACGGTACCATCACGCCCGAGATCGTCTACGTCGCACACAAGGTCGGCGCCGAGAGCATTGTACTGGCAGGGGGCGCGCAGGCCGTCGCCGCCATGGCGTACGGCACCGAGAGCGTCACAAAGGTCGACAAGATCCTCGGCCCCGGCAACCAGTTCGTCACGGCGGCCAAGATGCTCGTCAGCAACGACACCAACGCCGGCGTAGGCATCGACATGCCCGCGGGGCCGTCCGAGGTCCTCGTCATCACCGACCGCGACGCCAACCCGGCCTTTGTCGCGTCGGACCTACTCTCGCAGGCAGAGCACGGCGTGGACAGCCAGGTCGTCCTCATCGCCGTCGACATGGACGAGGCAGGCGTCAGGGCCATCGAGGACGAGGTCCACAGGCAGGCTGTGGCGCTGCCCAGGGTCGACATTGTGAGGGGCAGCATCAAGCACTCGATCACCATCTCTGTCCGCGACATCGACGAGGCAATGCGCATTAGCAACGACTACGCGCCCGAGCATCTGATTTTGCAGCTCAAGGACGCCGAAGCGGTCGTGGACAAGGTCATGAATGCTGGCAGTGTCTTCATCGGACAGTGGACGCCGGAGAGTGTGGGCGACTATTCTGCCGGCGTCAACCACTCACTGCGTAAGTTCGCCAATGTATATAGAGATAAATATTTCCATTCAGATGGCGAGCTTGAAACATTAGTGCTAACGTTTGCTGCCAATTTTGATAGCCACCTACGGCTACGCCAAACAGTACTCCGGTGTCAACCTTGGCTCGTTTGTCAAGCACATCACCAGCTCCAACCTGACCGCAGAGGGTCTTCGCAACGTCGGCGAGGCCGTGATGCAGCTAGCCAAGGTCGAGGAGCTGGAAGCTCACAGGAGGGCTGTCAGCATTCGTATGGAGCACATGAACAGGCAAGACAACCAGTAGGGGAGGAGTTTGAGGAAAGAACATGTATCAATTCCAAAGCTGTAGGTATATACATTTTGAGGCCGATAGCAACAGTATTGTGAATACCGTCCAAACTGCCAACAAAACTCCCAACAGGCATGGGCAGTATTACAGCTAAGAAAAAAAAAAGGAAAACGCTTTTGGACCTATGATGGTGTGCACAGGCCTACCTAGCTTGTAACGACTTGCAGAATGATGGCGTGTTGTCGCTTTCGCAACCTGAACCAGGCATCCGCAATATCGTCCATATTATTTGATAATGACCGTGACCTCCGCGATATCCCGCCCCAAAACCCGAATCTGCTCATCAACATCATCCCTCGCATAACTGGTTGGCCCAATCCTTGCCTGTTCGATCCGACCACACTCCGAAACGTCTCCGTCAATCCAAGAGCTTGACCATGACGTACCAGCGGGTGTGGTTGTAGGCTGTGACAAAATAGCAACCTATGCCCTGCCCTTCTTCCTCTTATTCTTCTTTTTCTTCTTGGCACCGTTGGAGGCGTCCGGTTGACCGGCATCATTGTTGGAACTGGAGTTACCTCCGCGGCGGGGACTCGAAGAAATCTCAGCAGCCGAATGGTTTGCTTCCTCTTCGACTTCATCCTCATCTTCGTTGAAGCTATTGGTCTCGAGGACAACCTTTCGGAATCCACGCTCAGACTCAAACACATTTTCCGTGATGCTACCACTGCGAACCGTCGACCGCTTAAGCAGAGGAGTGAACTGGCCGCTGCGTTCGGATGCAGGGCTATTTCCGCCACTCTGTTCCCCGTTCTGTGCCACAGCCGTCTCCGCAATGGGAACCATCTTGCTGTTTATTGACGACTGGGAAGTGCTTTGGGCCATCTGTGAGGGACTACTTTTGGGGGATGGTTGAGAAGGAGGTAACTGCGAGGGGGAAGACGACAAAACACGCTGCTGAGCGTCTGTAGCAGATGCAGAACCATAACTTTGTCGGAGCGCCTGGACGCCGTCCTTGGTCTTCATGTTGGGGCTGCGCAGAAGCGAAGTTTGTTCATCAGTCTCGTGAGCGTCAGCTTCGTTGAGGTGAACCAGGACGTCAGGGTTTTCGTGGACCGTGCCGGAAGGAACCTCAGGCAGCGGCGATCGTGCCGGCGGCTGAGAGCCGCTGCCAGGCTTGATCTTGACAGAAGCAAGGCGTGTGTTTTTCGGATTTGCTGCTCGGTTGGACGGTCCCAGATGCTTGAGGTGTTCCCGGATATCGTCCAAGTTGCTACGAACTGGAACCGCCGAGGAAACTATCTGCCCATCTTGGCCTGATGAGCTTCGCCTCATTAAAAAGGTGGTCTTCGGGCTGCTAGACAACCGGGAATCGATAGCGCTGTTCTGTCCATCATCCGCAGCAGCGCTGATAGACAGGCCGGTGCCATTGGCGTCAGAGCCACCTTTGTCCTGAGTCTTGGTAGTAGTGTTGAGGGATGTCCTTCGGAAGATTTGCGCGTTGGGAGCTGGGTGGAGGCGCCTGATTGCCTTGTGAACGTCAACGTAAACATCAGACTCGTCAATGATTTCCCTGTTGCAGGATTTCAAGTCAGTCCAAGCACAACAAATAAAGACCATCATGTAGCGGGAAATAACCTACTCTCCAATGAGCTCTTCAATGACGTCCTCAAGAGTGACGACACCTAGAGCTCCGTCAGAGCTTCCCGGAGACTCGGATACCAAGACCATGTGTGATTTCCCCTCCTGGAAGTAATTAACGATATCGAGGCAGCTAGTCTCGGGTCGCGTCTCGGGCAAAGTTGCCAAGGGAAAGTCCTTGACGAGCATGCAGTCTTCCGGGTCGTAGGTGATCAGAATCTTTACCAGGAGCATGCCCAAAAAGTTTGTCGGGTTGCCGGACTCGTGAATAGGAATGCGCGAGTAGCCTGCAGAAAGGATTTGGTCCATAGTGGATTCGTCAAGGACTGTATCCTCTGACATGACATAAACGTCATCCATTGGCGTCATGACGGAGGAGACAGGCTTTTCCTTGAGGTCCAGAACGGCGCTGATGATGGTGACCTCGTCCTTGTTCAGTCGCTCGCTAGCGACACCGAGGGATTTGTGCAGGGTCACCAGTGTTTTGAGCCCACTCTTCTTATACACGGTACCGTGATCCTCTCCAAGGATCCAGTCGAGGAGCTTTGCGGTAGGCCAAGAGAGAGGTGCTGTTATGTACATGAGCGCCAAAACTGGCTTGGACATGTATCCGCCAATTTGCAGACCATATCGCACGCAAACAGACTGGGGAACGACTTCGCCAAAGATGACTGCCGTGGGTTCAACCAGAGGACGTCAGTAGTACTCTTTGAATTGACTTATGTATTTCGGCTTCCGTTTTGGCGGAGCAGAGCTGGGCGTACCGATCAGAGCCGTGCTTCCAACAATAGCGGCGACACCGCCACCAAGGCATCGGTCGAGGACAACCGGGAGCGACTCATTGACCACGACGTTGGCCAGGAGGAGTGTTACGAGAACCCAATGCTTTCCGGATTCGAGGAGCTTGTAGACGCGCTTGGCGTTCCTATGCTGGGGCTCGTCCTTGTCCGAGGCGATAACCTGCAAGTAAATGCTGTCCTGACCCATGAGTCTGTTCGGAAGAAATCGGTCGCATTAGCTTTGAAATTCACAAGAGGACAAAGAGCAGGACGTGGGGCGGGTAACGTACGCGATGGTCAGCCCGGCAAAGGCACCGCCGGCAAGCACCAGGAAGGCGGAGAAGAGGAGAAGAATCCATTTCGGAGTGCCATCGTCGTCTTCAGGAAGCTCGGTGCCACCATGAGCCAGTGTGGCAGGAAGGGGAGATGCGGCGACAGAAGACACACCCAGGCCGAAGAGCTTCGCTAGGCCCAAGAAGACTGGGCGAACTGCGTTGAAGCCATTGTAGCTATGTCTTGTGTCGAGTCGCGCTGTCCGGTAGGGACCTCGCGTCGTCATCGCTTGCCGGTACGTAGTTGATTGAGAGATAAAGTCGCCTAGGCGCGCGACGCGAAAGGATGAAATGAAGTTGATGGGAAGAAAGAAATGCAGATGCCACCGGCCGACGATGGTCAAAGGTCCATTGCGGAGGAGGCAATGGAAAAGAAGGGGTACCGGGGTCTTGATTGGAAGGCAAAGGAAGGTGCTGCGAACGGGAGCCACAGAGGTAAAATCAGAAGTGGGTCCCAGTCAGCATTGGTTGTGGTTATTGGTGAGCGCTGCTGCGAACAAGGTTCATTGGCACATCATTGGCACATGAAATTACAACCTCAAAGAGGAGAGGAAGTGGGAAAGAAATTGACAACCCTGGCATATAACAATGATTTTTGTCCTGTGTCTCAAGCCGGCCAACAACTGAAAACCCTAGGGAACCTTCAGGGTCGAAGTGTGTGCGTGTGTGTGTGTGTGTGTGTTGGGCGCGTGGTGGCTTTGCTTTTCCCCCAGCACACATCCATCCCAGCCTCCCGCAATGACGACATTAGCGCGTCTACGTGGCAGCGAATTTCGAAAGCTTCTAAATGAGAATAGTATGGTAGAGATAAAACGTCCAAGGTACCTATGCAGCATGCAACCTTTTTAACTGTTATTGGACTAGAATAAAGGACAACCCTCGGGCTCACGAGTTCAAGGGTGAGACAGCTGAAGATACGACGTGCCGTCCAGAACAGGCGCTGACACAGAACCTCATCACCAAACACAGAGGAACACATCAGCTCCTCATTCTAATCCAGAAATAGACCGCTCAAGATCCAAACGAGCTGATAATGCTGCCATATCAATTCGGTATCTCCATAGCTGTCACCAAAATTGAGGGGCTGGCGACCAGTGCAATTGTGTCGCTCGCAGCACGGACCACATGTTGCTACTCAATGTCACCCACGCGTGTGGCCTGCCTTGAAAGATGCACCGTGGTTGCCGTGGTTACCGATGTCGAAAGCTGGAGTAAGATAAACACCGCCACCATGATTTGGTGCAGCGCGCCCTAGCTCCTGCCTTCCCTGCCTCCATAACACACCTGGCCCCTTGATCATTAGAATTGATTCTCCTTCGCAACTTTGGTGGCCCAGCCAAAAAAAAAATACTCATTGTCTTTGGCTATTCCTCGCCACCAAAGAGTATCGCCATCTTGCTCTTTTTTGGGCCCCAGACGACAGATATGGCGTAAAAGTATCCATCAGCATCAAACCTCGCGAGTAAATAGAAAGTATCATCTTCAAATACTCGGCGAAAACCCACTTCATTTTTCTTCAAGACATCAGCATTTCTCGTATCCTTGTCCCGGCCGACTACTTCCTTTGCTCTGGCAACCATGGCGTCCATGGACAATCCCTCCTCCAATATCATAACAAGCCCCAATGGCACTTCCGGTCGTCAGCCGAGACCGAAGTCGTCCATCTTCAAGTCCTTTGTTCACAGACGCAACAACTCGGACGGAACTGAGCTACCCTCATCGTTCGACAACCATTCTGCCCAGCAGCCTCGAAACCCGCACACCGACGCGGTCCTGAACCCCTACGCCGGAAACAGCTCAGCCGAGATGGGGACGCCCGGCTTCAATCGGCCAGATCGGGCCCTGGGGGAGCTTCACTACAACCAGCAAGAGCAGTTGTCGAGGTCACCCCCCAAGAGGACGGAAGCTATGTCGAGGTCACCACAAAAAAGCTCATTTGTTAATGTCTCGTTCAAAGCCTTTGTCAACAAGGACGGTGCCGGTGGTGATGGACGGTCTGTGCCGAGCTCGCCCACAAAGCCCAAGAAGACAAAGTCAACAGCAAACTTTGCCACGCTACTCTCGCGACCCAAGTCAACCAAGAACCTCAACGGGACGGCTCAGGATGGGGTGTCAAGCGGCAAGGACAAGGAAAACAGAACACCAGACGGCTCTGCTAGCGGGCCTCTGATGTCCATGCCTATATATGCCAGGTTCGCCACAACAGGCATTGAAGACAAACAGGAAGATTCAACGAGGTACCATGGTGGCAATCCCGGCACTTCCCAGGCCAACAGCTCTATCACCAACTTGGGTGGTGTCCAAACAGAAGAGAGTCTGCCCATGAAACAGCGTCCCAAGTCATTCCAGCCCTACTTTCACTCCAAGGTGGATGTTACCCGAACGCCCGCGGACGCAATTGCTAAACCAAGAGACACCACCGATGGCAACAAGTCTTCAACCTGGCACAGAAAAGACAAAGCCTCGAGGCCCAAGATCACGAGTGCTTTCTCCGGACTCGGAGGGAAGACTGTCAAGAACACATCGTCAATACCTACAAGCCCAGAGCCCATCATTGATCACAAGGATATCGACACTCACCTCGAAGCTATGCTGGATCGGCGAAATATACCCGAAAACCAGCGCTACAAGATGCGCAGCCTCAGCGACACCATCAAGATGGAGTTCATCCGGCAGGACTGGGCCGAAACGCAAGCCAAGAAGGCCGCCGGGCAGCAGGCAGCAAAAGATTCAGGGTCCCTGGCGGACAACACAGGCTCGGCTAGCTCTGGAAGTGTCGGCTCCATGGAAAAAGAGGGTGGAGCGAAGACCAAGACTAGTAGAGGCCGGACCTTCACACTGTCCAAAGGCACCAACAAGGCACCTTCTTCTCCCACCAAGAAGAAGGGAGATGGGACTCTGGGAAGACATTTCCGATCCAAATCCACAGACAGTGTCATCAGCGACAGGCCATCATCTGGCGGCTCTTCTTCGAATGGCGGCGGCTTCTTCTCCAAAGTCAAGCCGCAGCCAGCTCCGGCAGATTTTGTCACCTATCTTCGCAAGGTTCAGAAGCCGGAGCTGGTCGAGGTTGGTAAGCTGCACAAGCTGCGGCTCTTGTTACGCAACGAGACTGTCGCATGGATCGAGGATTTCATCAAACAGGGTGGCATGACGGAAGTTGTGGGCTTGCTTAACCGCATCATGGCCGTCGAATGGAGGTAAGGCTAAGATTTCCCAATCTGACATACGAAATGAACCAAATCACTAACCAGCATGCAGGGAGGAGCACGAGGATGCACTGCTCCATGAAGTTCTGCTTTGCTTAAAGGCACTTTCAACAACTGCCTTGGCCATGCAATATCTCCACACCATTCATAGTACCCTCTTTCCGGCGCTGATCCATATGATCTTTGATCCCGAGAAGAAGGGCCCAAGCGAGTTCACGACCCGGAACATCATCACCTCGGTCCTCTTTACCTATATCGAGGCCGCAAGCCCGCAGGAGCGTGTCAAGCGCGCGGCAACCGTGCTGTCGTATCTGCGCGACCCCAAGGGCAAGGAAGACGAGCGTCCGGTTAGCTTTGTGCTTGACATGCACAAGGAGAGACCTTACCGGGTATGGTGCAAGGAAGCTGTCAGTGTCACGAAGGAGGTATTTTGGATCTTTCTGCATACTCTCAACGTGGTGTCACTGCCTGCAGACAAGTGCACTAAGGGCGGTCAGGCACTTGAGACCGTACCGAAGGATATAAGCAACAACGCCACCAGCGTTGCGTCGTATCTTATTCGAAACTTCCCACAGGAGAGGCCTCCAGTCCCTGCGGCTCCGTACGTTGGAGGTGTCGAGTGGGATGCGACAAACTACCTTGCATCCCACCTAGAGCTGATGAACGCCATCATCGCCTGCACACCAACGGCAGCAGAGCGCAACGTCTTGCGAGAGGAGCTCCGCATCTCCGGATGGGAGCGGTGTATGGGAGGTTCCTTGCGACTCTGCAAAGAAAAGTTCTACGGCGCAGTGCACGATGGCCTGCGCACATGGGTTGCCGCGGCACACGAGGATGGCTGGGACGTTCGCGACGTGCGTTACGGTCCGCCGGCCGACTCCTCGAAGAGCCCACCCAAGAAACGGGTCGGTGGCTCTCCGGTCAAGAGGAATGACGAGCCAGCTCCAAAACTTGAACTTGACCTGGTGGCTTCGCCGGCGGCAGAAGCAAGGGCAAATGCTGCCGTTGGGAAATCCCAAGAGTTCTGGCTTTCCTGATAGCAGGCTGTGAACCCGCAGAAAAGACCTGCATGAGCGTCCCTCGTCTCGATGACATCAGAGAGTCTGGGCCCGCCGGTGCCCTAACTTTTTGCGCCATCGTTTTCTATATACCTAAGTATTGATGTCACGAAGATACGTGTCGAAGTCTGGAGTTTTGAGACAAACGCATCATCAGATTGCATTGGTCGGGACAAGGGGGTGTTGTGGATATCTTGTCCATTATTTCCCGAATCTTTATCGTCACTTTTCGGAGTCCTGTTGGCTTGTCTTTTTTGGTGTTTTGTTCTTTCTTCTCGTCTTGGGGGCGTCTATATTTCATGATTCTTTTCTTTCCATTTCCCCCCTTTTTCTCATCAAGTGTGGGTTCCGGGTTTGCAGAGTCTTGGCTTTGTCACTTACGAACATTGACTATGCCCTAATGAAACCAACGATTTTTACGACTGACAAGCTTTTTGTCTTGAGACGGGTTCTGACATGGGACCCTCGGAGTGGCTGACCACTGGGAGACGCACATTCCTGCTGGTCTATCCCTTGTCTGCATGGCGAGATCCGGCAACCTGGTTGCAGGACATACACACAGCCAAGGGAGCTTTCCCAGCACGTTACGTCTAGGTAAGCTGGCGTGTAGTCTGTGGCAAGAAACCCAAAAGAGCTATCTGCCTACTTCTAGTCTAGATTTCTAGCCGCTGCCAGACAGGGCTAGCCAGCGTTGTTGCTATGCAGCATTGTGAAGTACACAAGCGATTAAACAAACAAACAACCCTTGTCGGAATAGCCCGATCTGGAAGCTCTCTCAGGAAGCCGTCAAGTCCAACACGACCCATCCATCACTCGACTAGACTAGGGCATATAGGACACGTCAGGACACGTCAGTATACGTCAGAATCAGTGACAAAACCGCCGGCGCAATTGCGGTAGTATCAGTCTCAAGAGAAGTGCATTAGTCTTGCATAAGGATTATGGAACGGCTGAGCCACGGGGGTTCGGAAAGATGCCGCATATTAGCCGCTCCAGACTGGCCGGCATCTGGTCATCGGGGCCAAGCGGACTAGACTCCGTCCTCACGAGGCACGAATATTAGATGCCCCCGTTACAAATCGAGTGGATCTATATTAGCTAACTACCTACCTTCCAGGTATTAGTATAACATGTAGAGGAGGTATTTAAGGACGTACGGGAGGCAGGAAGGGCCAGCAAGGACTTGCCGGAGTTGTATTGGACTGGACTGGCATGGAGGCAGCTGCGGGCCATGACTCCGCTATCCTGGTCTAGTCGAGCAGGAGGAATCGGGTGTTCGTCCTACCTATGTTCCGGCGGGCCTTTGACCGAGAAGCGCGAAATCTACAAATTCGAGGCCATGCTCTTTTATGAATGGCGGTGCTCACCTTGGACATGTGAAGGGACCAGGCCCAATGGCGCAGTGACTTTACACAAGGGAACTGCGAGGTCGTAAATGTCACAAAATAAGATAACAAAAAAAAATAAAAATTGAGAGGCCAGAGTCATTCGATGTTGTGTCGACCTAGTGTTACGGATCATGTAGGAATCAAAATAGGCAGTCCGGCGTTGGAGAGACGGTGGGGACGCGGGCGAAGATCACCGTAGGCGGTGTTGGATCGAGAAAAGAGGGCCACCCTTTTGGCGCAAGAGGTGCTAGTAAGTAGTAAAAAAAAAGTGATAAGACCGCTGCGATGGATGTGATGTGCGTGCCATGTGCAAAGCAGTTTAGTGTCCCGCGCTAGTTCGCCGAAGTGCCCCGCAAACATCCATCCAATGCAATCCTCCAATAATTGTTGTGGTACAACACAACATGGAAGCTCCAGCGCGCCAGACCCGGAACTCTCCATCTCAGCCCCATCATCGCCGGGCTATCGAATCGAGGCACCTTGGGCTTCTTCCATCCTTAGCATATCTTTCGAACCAGAAATTCGTTTGATTTCCCATGCGCATAATCATCGGCAGCTTCAGAAGCCCAGAGACTGCTTCTTGGGACTCGATAGACCCCAAGTGCAGGGCCGCCGCCCCTCAATCACACCCAAGCCATGCTCCATGCAAGATAACTCCACTGTTCTGATCCTGTAAGCAAAGCCGCCGACGCGGGGCGTTTGTTGGGTTTTTTTTATTTTATTTTTAAAAAAAAAATTGTAGGCCAGGCCACAGGCAAGGCACCAGACTCCGCGGTACGTACATGATCCTCTTCGCTCACTATCATCGCCTAGAGGACCCGACCCATTCCATCTTCCAATCCAGAGGACCATCCTACCCTTACAGGCCACACCAGCAGCACCACTAAACGAGTGGGCGGGCAGGCATCCATATATACCCCACCATGACATCTTGGTAATTCCAATTAGCCACTGCATTTACTGGTCAGGTCAGTTACACTCGTCCCTTGGCTGCAACCGCGGTCGAATGAAAACGACGAGGGAAAAGCGCAGAAGCAAAAGAGAAGAACCAAAGAAATAGCAAGGGGGAAAAGACAGAGAGAGAAAGAGAGAATCTTGCATATTTAGGGCAGATGCCTTTCTGCAAGACGTAATCCACCAAAAATACTATCAGTTTCTGAAAGGAGAGAAAAGAAATAGACGCCCGACCAGCCCGACCAGGTAAAAAAAGAGAACGGGCGGACCCTGATCTGCCCGCT
>JARHUK010005315.1:11787-38340 GCA_031001725.1 Pseudopyricularia javanii | reverse complement strand
TTACTGTACCTTACCCTGGGCCTGGCCCTCCATGCCAAAAATGAGAGGGGACAGCCACTGATTGGGAAAGCAGACCCTCACATCTCAGCCCGCACCCCGGCAGGCTGGCTTTTTTTCTTCATCCATCACAGCCAACCAGTCCGCTGTCATTCTTTGCCATGTCGATAAAGTAGGTTGTCGCCCTCGCTCTTCTTGTCATGTCCCTCAAGTCCCTTTTTTGGTTTGTTTATTTTTATTGTATTCGACTCCCCTGTGTTTTCCCTCACCTTGCCTTGAGGAGAAACGTACTCGGCTAGGATAATACCAGTCTAGGCGCTACAAAGTTCGATATTTTTGCCTGCCTCCAGTACCAGCCCTCAGCTGCCGAACACGTCTACACCACATCATTATACCTTGCCTGTTTATGCACTTGTGCTTTGCCCCCTCATACTCTGGCATCCTCCTCCTTTATTATTTTTAACCCTTATTTTTTTGCACTTACTCTCAAGATTCCCTGCCGTTCGTTACTCCACAAACACCTAGTCCCACCATTTGCCTAGTTCAGGCTCAGGGTTCGATGCCATGGACTACGACGGCCATTCATCTCACCTCCGTCCGTACTGGGCTGCCAACAGCTTCCGCCTTCACTGCGATGAGACCCACACTAACGAGGCCGTCAGCTGGGTGATGCTCTCCCGCGAGGGCAACATAATCAAGCTGCCACATGAGAAAATAATCCACCAGCAGACGTCGAGGATATCACTCGAGCTGTCCAGGCCGGCGTCACTAGCGGACGCTCCCGATTTCAGCGTCAAAAGTGACAGTGGCACTGTTTATATCACTACCAGGAGGGTATGCTCGACCCATGTCCAATCCAAGTTTTGATAACTTTTGCTTTTCTTTTGTTTTTGAAGAGGGGGTTGACGATGCTCATGCTGCCACCAAACCACCACGAACAATAAAAAAGGTTATATACCTACCAGCCGAGCCCACGCCCGAGTTCAAAAACTTCCACGCGCCAATACTCAACTTTGAGGACACCCACATCGGCTCCGGCTGGTTCAGCGCCTCCTACTGGCAGGGCCTCGTCAGGCCCGTGACGGGCGGCGGCATACCCGCGGGCCTGCCCCGGGCTGAGATCAAGTTGACGTTCAAGGACGGCGGCTGGAGCGACTTTAGGGAGGCCTTCCAGACCATCAGGGACCGGCTGCAGCACGCCGAGGACATACGGGCCGAGACGGGCCAGGCCATCGCCGTCGACGAGGAGCTGCCGCGGTACGAGGAGTCGCCGAGCAATCCACCGCCGGTGGTGGCATCGGCGTCTAGTCCGACAGGAGGGCCCGCCCAGCCCGCGAGGACGCCATCGACGCAGCCGCCACCCGATGAGCCCCCGCCTGGGTACGAGGAGGCCCAGGCCCAGGCGTTAGGTGATAGGATCGAGGAGGCGGGGAGGAACGATGCAGAGAGGCATTGATTGGGCCTCATCTTTTGTTTTGTTTCTTTCTTTCTTTTTTCTTTTTTTTTTGTCATTTCCTTAATTTCTTGCACGCTAGACGTATGCTTGGGACGATAAACGACTGTTATGCGCCGACGAACCGAGTCTAACGAAGGGTGTTACTGGAAATCGCCGTTATTGTACGCATAAGATTGCCTAGTATTCTTCGATATACCAGTTGTTGTTGTTGTTGTTATTGTTTTTTTCCCTTTATTTGATAACAAGCCACAAGGATCTGATGACCTCACACACACCTGCTCCCCCAAGTAATTCTGTGAGCTATTTCTCCTAGTAGTGTGGGTTGCTGGCGGAGACATTGGACAGAGGTTTTACTAAATCACTGGGTTTGTTTTGGTGCCAAAATAAACAAGGGCCAAGACTCGTAGTGTTGCCTCGCTTGAACTGACTGGCAGCCACCAGTGAGCAGCCTTTGTTGAACATGTAAAACCCATCAAGTCACGTGAGAGTCTCGGGACAGACCGGCCATCCAGGAGCCAGGACGCCCGACCAATCAAACGCGGCCAATTGACAGAAAGCCGATTCTCGATCCATACGACGATTTTCGAGAGCTCCAGTTCTGACGACTTGTCTGGTTCAGCCCAACAACGCAACCGCAGCAACCAACGAAACGCTTTTCAGCCAAACAGACCGACCCTCCCTCAACACACCGGACGGCTACACATCCACATTTCATTCAAAATGGGCTTCTGGGACACGATAGGCGACCTCTACGAGGCTGCCAAGCCATGGAGCGAGGCCGAGGCCGAGGCACCGCCTGCCGAGGAGAAGGAGGCTGAGGTAAATATACCCACCCGTTCATCGATTCCCATCTCGCGATCCGGGTCGTTCGGGGACTCGGATGTGCTGGCGGAGCTCTGCAGGCTGCATTTGGCCTTTTTGTGGTTTCGGAAGTGGGATGGGATTCCGCCATGCGCTCGCTTACCCGGCCGTGTTGGATTCGTAAGCTAACCACGACTATACCTCAAAACAAACAGGAGACCAAGGAAGAGGAGCCCGCTGCCGCCGAGGAGGAGGCAGAGGAAGAGGAGGAGGAGGAAGAGGAGGAGACGGTCGACCCCAAGGACAAGTTTGAGGAGGGTTAGTTACAACGACAGAACCACCCGCGCATAAAACACGGCGTCCCTCGGAACTAGATTTCTGTGGCTCCTGCCCGCGATAACCTGAACACGGGCTGCCGCGGAGCCCTTGGAACGCGCAAAGGCGGCCGATGCTAACAAGCACTTTTTTTCTGAAACAGAGTGCAAGAACTCGAAGCAGTGCGCCCCGGCCAAGCACCACTACGATGAGTGCGTCGAGAGGGTTACCAACGCGGAGCCTAGCGACTCGGACGAGAAGGAGGACTGCGTTGAGGAGTGTGAGTGACCTTTGCTTTCATTCTCCCGAAACTTGAGCGATTGTCAGACGATCGTGCCCATACGCTCTGCTGGCCGGTCTCCGTATACGCTGGTTACTGATATTATCCTGCCTCTCCCAGTCTTTCACCTCGCTCACTGCGCGACCCAGTGCGCCGCCCCGAAGCTGTGGAACGTCCTCAAATAAGCGCGCAACCATGATTGCGACAGCCTCGCTTTGCCGTCGACGTCGAACCATGCAGAAAATGTTTCACGAAGGAACGACAAATACCTTATCTAGGCAAGACAAGTTTTCGTGGTCCTTGTATCTCTACCTACTCGGGTGAGAAGAAGCATAGCCACCGAATGGGAAACGGGAGGAAGGGGCGAATCGAAGTGTACGAACAAAAAAAATAAAAGAAACCTGGCTCAAATCTTCCCTCCGAGTCCTATTTTGGTTTTTATCTTATAGATTTGCCGGTTTTTGACGACCAGGGAGGGGAGGCGTTCCAGTCTTGTCTCCTGTGTACCATAGACCAGCCACCCTGCATCATATTAAAGACTTCTGTTTAGACTCGCCGCTTCTGAGGGAGACGTCGGTATATCGGGCCACCTCAGCAGCTGAGGCTCTTACAAGGCACCCGTCGAACCACGTGCTCGACTATCTAGGCAATGCTTGTAACATGAAGGGTCTTTGGCTATACTGAGATGCAGGTATCACTCCTGCCCCTCCATGTGTCACTTTTGGTCGCTGATGTGCTTACGAGGACTGGCGCTCGAGGGCATCTCGGCCTCTTCGGCCAACTCGGGGCGCGACAATCGTCATCGCTTCCCAACACCCTAGCGCCCCCTCAAGGCTTGATTGTATTCTGGGAAACCAGGCATCAGTCCCCAGGCCCGCCATAGTCCGCCATACCTACTCATGGCGAGATGGAGGGCCAAGTGCTACGACTCCTCTGGTCCGCCTCAAACATCCACGTGGCAGTGCCAAGGAACAGTGCAGTACTCTCCATAAACCTAGCTTATGTGGCTACCATACGCTTCATCAGCAGTGAAGCCCTTGCTTCCGGCACGAGGTGGGAGGGAAATGGCCCTTGGGGCCCGCTCCGAGCCCGAGCCCGAGCCCGTTTTGCCATATAGGCAGAATGCAGATTAGGTTCTGAGAGTACTCCCCATTCGAAACGAATGATTATTTAAGGTGGCTATTGTGGTGTTTGTCGAGGTCCAGTCCGGGCTACGTCGGGTTTGGCGATTGCAGCGCGGCTTGTCAGTCGCTCGGTTGGACAGACAGGACGAAGCGAAGCAAGGCGAGAAAGGGATAAGCGGGTGACCGAAAGGAAAATACAAAATCTGTGAATGCTTTGCAACATGGTCCAAGTCATTACACTATGAGTTAACATGACGGGTTTATCCCACACGTTTATAAGCGGTGGAGCCTCTCCATAAGAGCTACGATAGCAGGCAGATGCAGTCAACTACCCGGTAAGGTGGGCGTATTGAGGAGGAGCCACATTCAGGCTGACTTGCCACATAGCTGACGTACTCGGTCAGAACAACAGCCAGTCCGCGGACGCCGACAACCTTTTTTCGATGCTGTTTCTCTTTGGTAATATGACACAATTACATAGTAGATCGAGCTGTGCATTCTTTTTTTGGGTTTTCCCGGCAGAGCAAATAGAAAGCAAAACCAGGGGTCCGGCTCCAGTGGCGATGCCAATGCGTTAGGTGTTGGAATGATTACTATGTATAATGCTGGGACGAGGAAGAGGGCATGACCGGACGGTTGGCGTACTGCGCATTCTTTACGTTGAACGAGGGGGCGTATCTGTATTTTTCTGTGGCTATACGCTCGATACATGGATAGCGCCTGCAGGCTCCCCAAACCGGAAGTTCGGGGAGCCATGGCTGACGGCAATAGTCGTACTTTAGATACTGTACTGTATCTCAGATGGGACGAGATAGGCGTTTGTGTGTCTCTGTTGAGCTTAGAAGCAGTGACAGGTAGGTAGCATTTGTGACCTGTTCTGGAAGATCTACCTAGGAGCCCCGCAGCTGGTCAAATATATCGATCAACGGATGAATGACATTGAGTATCTAGCCAAGTATCTATCTCTGATAGGGGATGGAATTTAGAGTCGACCGGCCTGTGGTTTTTTTTCCTATATAACATTGTTGCGAGAGAGAAAAGTAGTCACATCAATACCGGAGGGCCCCAGGAATTTGGGAGCCAGTGTGGGGGAAAATAAGCGAGTAAGTTGCTGGCAGGGTTGAACTCCCCCTTGTTGCATTTCCCAGGAAGACGCGAAGCCCAAACAGGCATATACCACGTGCGCATGGTGGATTGTCTGTTCTGATTCTCTGCCGCGGGCTCAACTGCAGGTTCGGGGCTATTCTTTAGTTGTTTATTTAAATACGAGCGATTGCAAGCTCAGGTCCAAGTGCAACTGCCAAAAAAAAAATACTGGCAAATGCCCGAGCTCGTTGCATAAAAGAAAAACCAGTTACTTGTATTTGATCGGATTTCAATCCAGCAGATCAATCTCCTCTTCGCCTTCAGCCCTTTTTTAATCTAATGATACGCTGGGGGGTGTGTTGACGTGGTATTAATTTGCCCTGGAGTCCTTGTGTCGCCTAATCAAACACACTCTCTCCGCCTCCACACGCGACCCCGGGATTCACTTCACTCGCTACTTACTTACTGTACGTACAGTACTTTGATAACATCAAGTAACAGGTCGACGCTGTGTTTACACCGTCTTTGAAGACAACGGCGCATTTCGTCGCGGCCAATTCCAAAACACTGTCGATACATAGCTGCGAAAACAGCTGGTCTAGTGGAAAAAAGGAACGACCCCAGACAAAGACCCCCCCTGGGGTACCAACCAGCTTTCGGCGGTGCGCCATCAAATGTCGGCCAGTGACAGGGACACAAGGCCCGACGCCTTCAAAGGTGTCGGATGGACCCAGATGAAGGATTCGGACGGCGGTGCGCTGCACGAGTTCCAATCCAAGGCCACAGAGGATTCGGATCCGATTGAGCTGCGGGATCGGCCGGTCCGTTCCTCGGGCGAGGGCGCCGGCCATGGCAGGCCTCGCATCAGCTTCAGCGCCGCCCTTCACGACGGCCGCCCGACCACGGCTGCCGATGGGTCAGCCGTATACTACAAGGTCTACCGGCGCAGGTGGTTTGGCGTCGTACAGTTGACCCTGCTCAATGCCATCACTAGCTGGGATGTAAGTCGCGTCTTTTCTCCCAACCCGCCCACGACGACCTGAAAATAGACACTGACTCTTGGGCCGCTCAATCCACACACACACACAAACCCCCAGTGGCTCACGTTCGCGCCCATTCCAACGAGCTCGGCCAACTACTTCCAAGTCACCGAGTCCGATGTCAACTGGTTCAGCACAGGAGCCCTGCTCGCCATCGCAGCATCTGCACCCCTGGTCATCTACACCCTCCACCTCGGACCCAAGTACGCCATCTCCGCCTCCTCCGCTCTGGTCCTCATCGGCAACTGGATCCGCTTCGGCGGCTCCCGCGCCGCCTCCGGCAGCTTTGGCATCGTCATGTTTGGCCAGATCCTGTGCGCCGTCGCCCAGGCTCTCGTCCTGGCAGCCCCGGCCCGCTACTCGGACCTGTGGTTCACCAACAGCGGCCGCGTGGCCGCCACCGCTCTCATGACCCTCGCAAACCCCTTTGGCGCCGCCTTGGGCAGCTTGATCACCCCTTTCTGGGTCGTGGAGCCAGGGGACGTACCCAACATGCTCCTCTGGGTCTCTGTGATTGTAAGCCCCTACCATCCGACCCCCTAGCCGTGGGCGCAAAGACCGCTGTCTGCATTTTTGGGAGATTGTTTTCTTTTGGCAGACGTTGGCTAACCCCGTCCCAAGGCTACCGTCTTCGCCCTCCCCGGCTTCTTCATCCCCGCGGCGCCCCCGACCCCAGTCTCGGCGTCCAGCGAGACGCCCAAGGAGAAGCTGATGACCTCGGTGCGCGCCGTCGCCCGCTCCCCCGAGTTCTGGATAGTCATGTTCACCTTTGCCATCTACGTCGGCTTCTTCAACTCGATGACATCCCTGCTGGCCCAGATGATGCAGCCCTACGGCTACTCCGAGGACGAGGGCGGCATCGGGTCTGCCGTGCTCATCGTCGTGGGCCTGCTCGCCGCCGCCGCCACGAGCCCCGTCATCGACCGCACCAAGGCCTTCCTGCTCAGCGTCAAGATCCTCGTGCCCCTCGTCGCCCTGTCCTACTTGGTCTTCATCTGGATGCCCGAGACCCGGGAGGGCGGCGGGCTGGCGGGCCCCTACGTCGTCCTCGCCGTGCTGGGCGCGTCGTCCTTCTCGCTCCTGCCCGTCGCCATCGAGCTGCTCGTCGAGCTCACGCACCCCGTCAGCCCCGAGGTGACGTCGACGCTGGCCTGGGCCGCAGGCATGCTGTTCGGCGCCTGCTTCATCCTCATCGGCGACGCGCTTAAGGACGGGCCCGACGCGAGCCCGCCCCTCAACATGAAGCGCACCCTCATCTTCCAGGCCGCCCTGGCCCTCGCGGCCGCCGTCCCGCCAATGTTCCTCGGTCTCTTTGGGAGGGAGGATAAGGTCAGGCTGAGGAGGGTCGTGTCCGACGCGCGGGCGGCGGGGGAGGCACCTGGGGGTGATGGCGCTGAGGTGTGATCTGTATGCCCGTCTACAGTTTTGGGCCAGTTCTTGTTTTTTTTTCTTGTTTACTGTGATTTTTTTTCGTTTTGGAATATAGATGCGTACCGCATTTCTGTTGTGAATATTGAGTCCAGACATGGATGCGTGAAACCTCGAATACAGACATTGATATGAACAGCAGCCACACTCTCTGAGTCGCTGCAGTACATTAACATGCCACTCTTCGTTTGTTGCCTATATTAACATTACTATACTCCGACCGAGGTCCTGATCTATTCAGAGCTGACACGCCTAATCGCTTCAAGACACCGCTAAATGAACCCTGCAGCTACCAAACAAACCTTGACCAGATGGGAACAAGTCTTGCCAGTGCCTTTGACGCCCATCCGCTCACGCAGCCATGGCAATCTTATGGCCGTTGGGCGTCTCCTCCTCCACCTCCTCCGCCGCGGCCGCCTCCGCCTTGACCCCCAGCCTCTCCTCCCACTCGATCCTCAACCTCTCCATCTCCCGCCAGCACTCGGCGCCCAGCTCTTCAAAGTCCTCGAGCGCCTCCCTGGTCAGCTCGACGGCGTCCCAGCGCCGGCCTAGCCCCTTGTCCAGAAAGCCCTTCTCGCTTTCCGCCGCGCCGCGGCCCCCGGCGTCCGAAGCCAGGCGCCCGTCCCAGCCCCAGCCCTGCACCTCGGTCCTCTTGCAGCCCAGCCGGCCCGTCCACCGCGAGCAGGCGGCGCCCCACTTGCAGCGGTGCGCGTCCACCGCGTCGAGCCGCGCCTGGTCCTCGAGCGCGATCCAGACGGGCGTGACGGCCGCGTTGTAGGGCGAACCGACGTGCCATACGGACCCGACCCAGCGTGTGAGGTACATGACGCCCGTCCAGAGGAGGTGGATCAGGTAGGGCAGGTAGAAGATCGCCGTGGCCGTGATGCCCGGGTGTGTGAGGTACATGCGCGGCGGCACGACCTTGTTGACATCCCCGTCTTCGTCCTGCTGCTGCTGCTGCTTGCCCTCCTCGCCGACCAGGTACCGCGCTGACAGGGGCTTGACCTTGGGCAGCGTGGACGAGAAGACGAGCACGTCGTTCAGGCGCTTGGTGCAGTCGTAGGCATCATGGTGGCGCAGGCCCTGGAAGTCCGACATGGAGAAGTCGTCGGGCCCGACCGTCACGCTCCCCTGCCATATTATCCTGCCGCGCTGCAGCGCGCCCCCCTCGGCGGTCAACTGCCCGGCCGTCCGCCGCAGCAGCGGCAGCAGCGCGCTGGCGAGCATGTAGTGCCCGAACATGTTGGCCGTGAAGGTCTCGCCCAGGAGCTCGCCCGTGTCGCCCTTGCCCTCGGCTGCGGCCTGCTCCCCGGTCAGGACGCGGCCCGTCAGCGGGTCCACGAGCGTGCCCCTCGTCGCGATCTTGTACGACGGCCATGTGAAGGCGATGGGCATGCCCTCGGTCACGACCTGCACCAGGAGCTTCCAAACGTCCAGGGACTTCCAGTTGCCGATGCCGGCGTTGAGGATGATGGAGTCGAGGCGCGGCACGCGCACAAAGTCCGGGCAGTTGCTGGCGGCCGCGGGGCTGCCGCCGTTGCGGAGCAGGTCGGCGGCGGCGTAGACGGTGCGCAGGTTGCACAGGTCCACAAGGACGCCGACGAGGTGTATCCTGGAGACGGTGGACTCGGGGTCGTACGAGGCCCCCGCGCGGGCCCGGAGCTGCTTGGAGTCGGCGGCGCGCCGCACGTGCTTGCGGAGGATCTCGATGGTCTGATGGGCCTTGGACCGGCTCCGAGTCGTCGTGATGAGGATGAGGTGTGAGGTGAGGGACCGCTTGGCCAGGAACTCGTCGATCAGGCGCTCGGCGATGCCGGTGCCGACGCCACTGCGCAGAGATGGGGTGTCAGTCGGGGGAGCCTACCGCAAGGGAGGGCGGGCGAGAGCCAGTGTGCATAAGGGCGTCTGGCAGGCAGACGAGCAGACGATGGGGAGCCTTTCTTACCTGTTCGCCCCAGTGACCAATGTGAAGAATTGGTCGCGACTGGGCACGCCATCCCAAGGAGCAGGTTTGGTAGCTGCCATTTCAACGCAGGGCCGGTAACAACGGCGACTGCCAGTAGCAGTGGAGCGGAGGAGGGGTGAAGAGGAAGAAAAAAAAAGTTTAGGGGTCGGGGAAGTGACGTATGGCTATCCGACCGCGCGCAAAGTAGAGGCGTCCACTACCAACTCTTAACCGATTGGGGTTTTTTTTTTGTTGGGAGGGCATGGATATATGGACGGTGAGGAGAATGGTGCAATGCAATGTCCTATGAAAAGGAGGGTTACACCAATTAATTGCCCACGATCTCAACTCTTTCCGTCGTTCCGAGTTAATGCTGGATGCTACCGTAGTCAGACTGGTCAGTTCACAGTGGCTGCCTGCCTGCTGCAAGGCACTGTTCTCCACCGATCTACAGGGTCCAATCCATTATTACTAGACCTAGTGCTAGGCGTCCGCCCATCAGACCTCGACTGGACACAACAAAACATCCGCCTGACTACGGATTCGCATATATGGTCACGAAAACTTCGCTGTCATTACCAGTTTCAGTTCTTTTTAGATCTGGCTCTAGTCTAGTTCATCTCATCCGATGCTGACTTTTGCGCCCGTTCAAGCACATCCCACCGGCCAACCCAGCGACTAGCGGCAGTAATGCATCGGTGACCTTTTCAGCATCAATCTCACCTCTACCATACACATCACCCATGGAATAATAGCCTTTAGATGGCGTGGCTGTCGCATCTACACACAGCCAAGTTGCTCGAAAAATGGCCCCCAGGGTCCTGATCCTAGCCGGAGCGCCAACCAGCGTCTCCCTCGACTCGCCATCGGCACCGCTGCTCGACCACCTCGTCGAGCCCATCGCCCGCTTCGTCGGCCAGCCCTATGCGCCGCCCTTTCCCGGTCAGGAAACGGCTGCGTCTCTGCTGGAACACGCAGTGTGGCGGTCCGTGCCGTTGAAAAGGCGCAGGTTCCAGGGGCCTCCGGGCGGCAGCACCTCCCAGCCGCGTGGCTACGAGTACGACAACCCGTGGCAGGCCCCGCGGTACTGCCAGCGCCATCAAGGCGCCGCCGCCGACTTCTTCACCACGGGCGACATATCGTTCCAAAACGAACCCGAAGGGTCCTCATTTGTGTCGTCCGCATCGGACCCAAGCGGCGGCAGCCAGCAGCAGCAGCAGCAGCTCTTCTCACAATTTTGTGAACGGTCCCTGGCGGTACACGACGACATACCGTCCTCGGAGCTGGACGCCGTCTGCACCAGCAGTCAAGACCAGTCGTCATCCTCCTTGGGCGAGGACTCCACAACGTCCTTCGTCACCGCCCTGCACGAAGAAGACTCGGCCCCGCCACTGCAGCCAGTATTCGCCCCGGGCGCGCACCTCACCGACCTGGCCGCCATCCCCAGCCCCGCGCAACTCGAGCGCATACACCCGCAGACCGTGACGGTCGACATGGTCGTGGGCGTGATATCTATTGAGCCGGAGCGCCGCGTCCGCACGCGCTGGGGCGGCACGCGCGTCCTCGCCGAGGTCGTCGTCGGCGACGACACCAAGTCCGGGTTCGGCGTCACGTTCTGGCTCGACCCGGGCTCGGCGGCGGCAGCCAAAAGCCCGCTCGAGGGCCTCCGCAGGCAGGACGTCGTCATGCTGCGCAACGTTGCCCTCCACACCTTCATGGGCAGGGTCCACGGCCAGGGCCTGCGCAGGGGCATGACCAAGGTGCACCTGCTGCACAGGAGGCGGTTGGACGTCGACGACCAGGGTGGGTGCTACTCGGCCGCGGAGCTGGCTGCTTGCGCGAGGCATAGGGGTGCCCATCCGCAGCTCCACAAGACGAACCGGGTCAGGGCGTGGGTTGCCAGGTTTGTGGGAGGAGGCGGCGGCGGCAGCGGTGAGATCGTTTCCCATGGGGGCAAGCGCAAGAGGGGTTCTCGCCAAGTGCGCGCGTGGGATTTGCCCCCTCCGCATGATACACAGTAGCCTTTTGGCCTTGTCAATTGACTATAATGCATTCCAATATCACTGCATCTGTTCTATACAGGGTCAAAACGGGCGAGGTTGCATGATACGGACCTTGGTGGTCAAGAAAGTCTATTGTGAGAAGCGGAAGGTAACCAAGAATCTTCTCCTCAGTGGTTGACGGAGGGGAGCCTTTGAGGGAACAGTTATTATTACAATGTTGATATATGACCGGGCTAGATATGGGAACGAAGAGCAATGCCGAGCTGAGTGACAGGTAGCGGGGAGAGAGAGAGAGAGACATAAAACGGCTTATGCAATTGGTGTTTCGCCGTCCGTCAACACCGGCTTCTCACTCGACACCTTGCCACTCTCCTCGGCCGACGTCTCGGGCTTGTTCTCATCCTTCCTCTTGAGGTTGATCCAACGCAAGCCAAGGACCGAGAAAAAGGCAAAGATGGCGCAGGCAAGGGTGACGTAGAACGTGTTCTTTAGCCCTTTTAGGTACGCAGTGCGCAGCGTATCGTACACGGCGTCGAGGCCGCCAGCGCCCTCGATCAGCGACCCGTATTCGGGCGTCTTCGACAGAGCCTCGAGGGTCTGACGGATGCTCGACGCGCCCGTGTCCAGCAGCAGCTGCTGAGGGAGGTACGGCGCGTCCACCGCGACCGTCTCAATGATGCCGGTCTGGAGGACTCTCTGGGCGATGGCGATGAAGATGGCGCCGCCCAGGTTCTGGAAGAACTGCACCGCGGCGCTGCCGACGGGGATCCAATCGTGCGGCAGGACGTTCTGGACGACGAGGATGCCGACCTGGAACCCGCTTCCGATGCCGAGGCCGGCGATTACCTGGAAGCCGATCCAGGCAGCCATTGGTGTGGCCAGGCTCCAGGTCGTGATCAGACCGGTGCCGATGGCGAACATGGCCATGCCCACAATGGCGAATGGGTTGTAGTACCCAGTGGATGTGGTGAGCCCGCCAACCAAGATGCTCGACACGACGGTGGAGATGAGCAGGGGGAGCAACTTGAGGCCGGAGTCGACCGCGCTGTTGGCGAAGATGGCTTGGAAGTAGAGGGCTATATGGTTTACATGCGACTTGTGGTCAGCAAGGCGCCCGGAGAGGAACATGGGTGCATCATGGGGCGGCTACTGACCGATGTAGTAAACCAGAGGCACGAAACCCGAGGCGAAGGCCGTCTGGAAGATCAAGGCGAGCACAATATCGCGGTTCTTGAACAGTCTTGGCGGGAGCACGCCCTCGTCACCTAGACGAGCCTGCAGCCACACGAAAGAGGCGCCGAGGACGACGGATGCTACCAAGACGCCAATGACCTGGCCGCTTTTCCAGGGATACGTCGATCCGCCCCACTGGATGCCCAGCAGAAAGCACACGACGGCCGGTGTCAGGATGGCGATGCCGAGCAGGTCGATCTGTTTGATGCGGGCGACGAGCGTCAGGCCGTCGGGGTTGTTGCTGCGAGAAATGTGGACCAGCAATATGACAATGAGGATCGAGACGGCTCCGATCGGGAGGTTGACCCAAAAGCACCAGCGCCAGGTTACTGTCGGGGCGTAGAAGGAAGCCGTGTCAACGTCTTGTCTGAAACTCATACTGCTTTTTCCATTGGGCAGACCATTTCCAAGGAAGGCCTGGCTGCCGAGCGGGGCACAACATACCATGATCAGTAAAGACGCCGCCGAGCAACGGTCCGGCAACGCTAGCAATGCCAAACATGGCACCGGTCATGCCGAACGCCAACGGCCGGCGGTGTAGCGGGAGGGTGAAGCCGGTGATCACAACGGTGCCGGAAAACAAACCGCCGGATCCTATTCCGGCTATGGCCCGGCCGACAATGAAGGCGGTCGACGTCGGCGCGAGGGCGCAGACCATGGAGCCGAGCTCGAAGAGGAAGATGCTGGACAGGAAGACCCATTTGATGTTGAAGACGCGGTACAGGCGGCCATATACGGGTGTGAGACTGCAATTTGTGAGTAGGTAGGAAGCTCCATACCACTAGAGAGGGTTGACATGTGTTAGTCCCTAGAGGTAAGCATCTTGTCGGCACCGCCCACTCTTAGCGGCAAGGAGGTACTTACGCCAATGTCCTTTACGCTGCCGAATTCGTTGGTGATGGCGCCCAGGGCAGGGGCTATGATGGTCTGATCCAATGCTACCAGGAGGATGGTCAGGTTGAGAGCTGCCACAACGACGAGACCCTTGGTGAAAGAGGGATATTCGATGTCGTCTTGGTCGGCGTCGGGTGTTTTCTCTACCACGGCACCGTTGCTGGAGGCCCGGTCAGTGGAGGCTGCTTCGGCGGCCATTGCTGATTCTTCAGCGGCAAGACGGGATTCTGGTCTCGGGGAGGCGTTCAGGGAGGCGTCGTTGGCGGTTTGGGAGGCCATGACGGCTGGTTGATACGGAGGCCGAATTCTATTCTTGGCAGAGGCTGTCTTGGCCTTGAACCACTGAGCAGATGTTGATCCGACATTTATGCGACGGGTAGTTCGCACGTTCAGTACTTGAGACGGGCTCGAAGCCGGTCACGATAGCGATGGCCGGTAAATCAGAAGCACCGTTGGGCGGCGCTCGGACGGGGCAGCGCAGCACGGCATTCCGCAAAGGCCGAAGTGCGATGCATATCTCCTAGCGTTGGACGACGAATGCCAGGGGAAATTTAGCGCCAACAGGGCCTGGAAATGACTATTGCCTGGGGGTTCGTACAGCCCTAAGAAAAAAAAAAGTTGAAAATTGCTCATTTCCTGCAAAGGGTCTTTGGGGCCCTCCTTTTGAGCCTTACGACACTAGCTACCCTCTCATTTGAGAGCCAGGGTGAGGCCCCCGTCTGATTTCCATCTCGATCTCGTCTTCCAACGCATGCCTCGATCGCGACAATACGCAGACATCGGCGCCAAGGATTGGTTGGGCTCCGAGTGGGTGCCTGCCTCTGAACAACTGTAACTTGATCCAAGCTTTTCGATCCCGACTTGGCTGACTCTTGTTTATTTCCTGTAAGGGATGACTGTTCCACTATCATACAGGATGCCATCGTTGCCCTGCGGACCGATCATCTCGTGGATCGGACCCCCTTCATCCCCGACATCTCGCTCGCCATCGCAACACTTCGCGCTGTACTTTCAGTATAGCCACCCTCAATCAAATCTTCTCGCCCTCGATGATGGGCCGCGCTTCTTCGCTGCGCCACCAGCTCACGCCCTCCTCGCCCGGGTAAGAGAAGCGGTCCATGCTGGCCGGCTTCATCTCGACGCTGTACCCCGGCTCCGTCGGCGTCTGGTAGAAGCCGCCCTCGATGACGGACGGGTGCAGAAAGTGTTCGTGCAGGTGGTCCACGTACTCGAGCACCGACAGCTTGCCCGACACTACGACGTAGTCGATGGTCGACAGGTGCTGCGTGTACTCGGGCAGGCCCACGCCCCCCGAGTGCGGCACGATGGGCACCCCGAACTTGCGCGCCATCAGCAGTACCGCCAGCACCTCGTTAACCCCGCCCAGCCGGCACGCGTCGATCTGGCACACGTCGATGGCCCCGCTCGCCAGCAGTTGCTTGAACACGACCCGGTTCTGGCACATCTCGCCCGTCGCCACCCCGATCCCGTACGGCTTGAGCGCCTCCCTGACCGCCTTGTGGCCCAGCACGTCGTCGGGGCTCGTCGGCTCCTCGATGAACCACGGCTTGAAGTCGGCGAGCGCCTTCATGTACTCGATCGCCTCGGGCACCGACCAGACCTGGTTCGCGTCCACCATGAGCACGTTGCCCCTGTCGTGCCCGATGACGTCGCGCGCTATCCCGAGCCGCCGCCTGTCCTGCTCCAGGCTGCCTCCGACCTTGAGCTTGAAGTGCTTGTAGCCCTTGGCCAGCGTCTCCTCAAGCAGTGCCCGCATCTTGTCCTCGCCGTAGCCCAGCCACCCCGCCGAGGTCGTGTACGCCGGCACAGCCCGGCTGTTCTCCGCGTCCCGGATCCTGTCCGCCTTGCCGGCCTCGGTCTCCTTGAGCATCGCGACCGCCTCCTCGGGCGTCACCGCGTCCGTGATGTACCGGAAGTCGATGCACCGCACAAACTCCTCGGGTGTCATCTCGGCCACGATCCGCCACACGGGCTTGCCCAGGCTCTTGGCCCAGAGATCCCACACCGCGTTGACCACGGCCCCCAGCGCGAGGTGGATCACGCCCTTCTCTGGCCCGATCCACCGCAGCTGGCTGTCGTTGACCAGGTGCCTCCAAGTCTTGCCCCAGTCGGCCACCAGGGAGGAGAGCGTGCGGCCCTGGATGCGCTCCGCGACGTGGTTGATGGCGGCGCAGACGATGTCGTTTCCGCGGCCGATGGTGAAGGTCTAGGGATGGACAGAAATAGAGTTAGCGGATCAAGCCGACGTAGCAGAGAAGCCTTGTCTCGAGTCTGCTAACCATTCCATGGCCCGAAAACTCCGAGTCTGTCTCGATGATGCAGTACGCGGAGGAGTAGTCACCCGCAGCGTTCATAGCATCCGAGCCGGTCTTGTCTAGTGACGTGGGGAAGCGGACATCGCGCGTCTTCCACCCCGTGATGGTAATCTCCTTGGAAGACATCTTTTGCTTGCAGGCAGAGTCGACAGCCAAGGTCCAAAGGTAAGCTAGAAGGGGTAACGCAAGAAAAAGAAAGAAAAAAAAAGCTAGAGAGAAGTGAAGTTGTGCAACGGGAAGAGGACCTCAATGTTCAGTTGACGTGGGTAACAAGGCAAGAAACCTCCTCAGCCCCTGCCCCTTGGAACTCCAACATAATGTCCATCGGCGCAGTTTCTCCGTCATGTCGCTGCGATGTTGCTCCGAAGAACCCCCAGACCCCTCACCTTCTAGAAGCCACGGCCAGGTGTAAGTTGGGGCCGTGAGGGGTAAACTGGTAAGCAACGGCACCGAGCGGGGGTAGTCCCAGGGGCTATTACCCCGAATGCCTTCATTTCATGCGACTGACAGTGGCATGTCCATCTTATTGTGCCAAAAGCTAATGTAGATTTGGTATTTCAAGGTCATATGAGACCAGAGACTATATAAGTAAGTTTTTGTATAGGTACACAAGAAGCCAAGTCAATGTTAAAAAAATCCAAAACGCTCATGTAAATGTGAAGCAAGGAAAACCAAGAAATGAATGTGAGCTTTTCAGATCGTCCATTAACAGGTCATAATGGGGGAAAAGACAAACTTCGCCAACGCGACAGCGAGGGTGAATGTGAGCAAGAACAGAAAATTTGTAGAAAAGAACGCCATTTGGTTTTTTTTAGCAATGCTGGTTGCCTCCAGCAGGAAAAACACCAATGTGGGTATGTAAACACATGTAAGGACATGTAAAGAAGCTGAAAATAAGGAAAAATAGGCCCGCGCCTGGTCATCCGCTTAGTACCTCAGCATGACACGGGTACCGGCGGACTTGGGCTCGTCCTGCTCATCAAGCTGGAGCTGCTGCGTCTGCACCCGCAGCGCCGGCTGGGCGGCAGGCTCAGCCACAGGCTGCGAGGGATAGTGGTAGATCAGGCCGTCAGTGCCGACGAACGAGCTGGGGTTTCCGGTCTGCATTGGTGCCGCCGGGGCGAAGAACTGGTTCTGCGCCGGGTATTCGGCAACCTGCTCCTGCGGCTTGAACAGCCAGTAGCTGTTCCTGTGCGAGGGAAAGTTGTCTTGTTGCTGAGCAGGGGGTTGAGGCACAAATTGCTGGGGCTGCTCCTGTACCTGCTGCTGGTCCGGGACCGTCCACTCAGACGCACGAGCGGCCTGCTGCTCAGCAAAACTCCGCTCCTCCTCGAGGGCCCGGATCTGTGCCATTATGTCGTTGTCGACGTCAAAGGCAGTGGAGGTCTCCTCGTATGTAGCTTGCTGCGGCGCCTCCTCAAAGGCGGTTTGCTGTAGCATGCCCGCTTGAGAGGCAACAATGGCGACCTCGAGGGCTGCTTCCCAGTCGTCCCAGGTCACGTTGCGGTGGCTGCGGTCGACGGGCGCCTTGGTCATGACGGGGGCCAGTGGGTAGTTGGGCTCGGGCAGGCCCGACATCATCAGAGCCACTTCGAGCGCGGCTTCCCAGTCGTCAGCGCCGACCTTGCGGTGATCATAGTTGACGGGAGCCTTGGCCTTTGGCGCAGCGACCTCCTCGATAGGGAACTCGTGTTCGGGCAGGTTCGACATCATCAGTGCCACTTCGAGCGCCGCATCCCAATCGTCAGCTGATGCGTACATCCTTGGCATCCACTCGGGCGGGTAGCTCTTCTGCTCGGCCTTCTGCAGCTCGAGCTGCCAGTCGGCCGCGGTGGCAGTGATCCTCTCCATCCTTGGCTGGGTTAGAGTTGGGACCGCCATGGCAGTGGCAGTGGCAGTGGCCGGGGCCATAGCCTTAATCCAGGTCCCCTGGTTCTCGGCAATCGCCGACGGCGCCCAAAGAGCGGTCGACTCGAGCTGCTCCAGCTCCTTGTACTCGGGGCCCCGGATGGAGCGCTCCATCTCAATGGCAGCAGGCTCCTTGTCGGTGGTACGGTTGTTCGGCTTCGGCGGGCGCGCCTGGAACAGTCCACCGTTGTTCTGGAAGACGATCGGGGTGCGGGGCACGGGCGTCCAGAGGGGCCAGAGCGGCCAGTTATCGGTGCTGAAGTTACGGGGTGTGCCCATGGGGGTGGTCTGGATGCTGTGAGCGGGCGAGATGGTGTTGGCCCTGGAGCGAACCTTCCGGGTAGGGGTTGTGGGTCGAGACTTGGGGGTCGCCGGGGTCGCCGGGATCTTGGGAACTACGGGGGCCTTGAAGATTGCGATCTTGCTCCAGTCGGTGACGGCCCTGGTTGGGGCAGGCTCAGCCCAGAGGTTGGAGCTCTCGATCTTTGCGAGCTCCGACTTGCGGGGCTTGGCCCTAACGGTTTCGACGGTGGCGTTATACAGCTGCCAGTTTGCAGGCTGGGGGAGCCCCTTGTTGTGCTCGCCACGAGACTTGGGGGCAGTAGCAGCCGCAGTCCATACACCTATGGTTGTAGGAATAGGTACAGACGTGGTGGCGGGGATAGCTGTGGCAGCGGGGATAGCTGAGTTGGGCTCAGTCCATAGGCCTGAGCTCTCGATCGTTGCGAGGTCGGACTTGCGAGGCTTGGCCCTGACAGTTTCGACGGCGGCGTCGTAAAGCCTCCAGTCTTCGGGCTGGGGAAGACCAATGTTGTGCTCACCGCGCGCCTTGGGAGCGGTAACAGCGGCCCACATAGCCGAAGTTGTCGACTTAGGGACAGATGCGGTGACCGAGGTGGGCATCTGGCGCTCTGAGCTTGACCCGACCATGCTCCAGTCCTTTGAACCCTGTGTGGACCGAGGAGTAAGCATCCAAAGAGAGGTGCTTTGGACAGCAGCTGGTTCGGCCTGGCGAGGCTTAGCGCGGGCGGTCTCAGTGACGAAATCATACTGATACCAATCGGCAGGCTGGGCAAGGCCCTGTCCGTGCTCGCCACGAATAGTCGACGGAACGCTGGCAGCGGTCCACATACCAGCCGTAATGGCTGCAGGGACTTCGGACTTGACCTCGCGGATAACTGGAGACTCGACCTCAAGGGCGGCCGGAGCGGACACGCCTCCTTGGATCCAGTTGACCTCAGTCTTGGAAGATTGCGGCGACGAAGTCCATAGGTCAGAGCTCTCGACAGTCGACGGCTCGGCCATGCGAGGCTTCGCGCGTACAGTCTCGGTGGCATCATCATGCTGGTGCCAGTTTGCAGGCTGAGCAAGGCCCTTTCCGTGCTCACCACGGACAGTCTGGGTCACACTGGTGGGGGTCCAAGTGCCAACTTTGTTGGCAGTTGGGGCAGGCGCGGCAACGGTTGCAGGAACCGTGACCTCGGGGTTGAAAGGGGCGACCATCCCGATCTGGATCCAGTCGACCTCAACACTGGAGGATAGAGGCGTCGCAGACCACAGCTCAGAGCTTGTGACGGCCGAAGGCGGCGCCAGGCGAAGCTTCGCGCGGGCGGTCTCGGTGTTGGCATCGTGGTGCTCCCAGTCACTCGGCTGGGCGAGGCCGACACCATGGTCACCACGTGTGCTTGGAACCTTGGTCGAGGCGGACCAGACGCCAGGCGTGGCGAGCGTCAAGGCTGGGCGGGAGATTTTGGGGCTGGACTGGGCAGAGGCAATGGCGTTGGCACCTGCTTTGCTCCAGTTGATCTCGGCCCTGGGAGACTCCGGAGGCGAGTCGACCCAGAGAGCCTGGCTCTCGATAACTGCAGGCTCGGCGCGGCGCGGCTTGGCACGGGAGGTCTCCTTTGTAACATCGTACTTGCTCCAGGTGGCCTCATCCGGCTGTCCAAGCCCCTTGCCGTGGTTACCAGTAGCTTTGACGACCATTTTAGCGGCCGTCCACAGCGCGATAGGCTTCGTCTCGGAGAGAGAAGCCCGCTGCCAAAGGCTTGTGCTCTCGATAGTTAAAGGCTCCTCCGACATGCGTGGCTTACTCCTAGCTGTTTCGTGAGTCGCATCGTACATGGCCCAAGTAGAAGCATCCGGCTGAGGCAGGCCCTTGCCGTGGTTGCCCTTGACTTGGGACAAAACCGCGGCAGCAGACCACATTGCTGCAACTGGAGACTTTTCGGTACCGGCAAGTGCCCAGAGCTTATCGCTTTCGATTGGCGAAATCTCCGATTGCCTTGGCTGTGAGCGAATAGTCTCGAAAACCTGGTTGTAGGTCTTCCAGGTGGCAGTGTCGGGCTGCGCAACACCAAGACCGTGTTGACTGGCCCTCTTCTTGATAGACAGCGCAGGCGTCCACAGGCTGGAGACAGTAGCGGCACTGGTGATGGGCTGCTCGTCCTGCTGCATACCTCCATCGAATGCGACGAGGATAGACCCGTGGGCATCCTCGGCCTCGTCACGGTTAGCAGTCTCCTCCAGGTATTCCTCGACAGCAGAGCTGGTCGAGGGGGCACGGCGCGGCAGGAGACTGTTCTTAGACGGAACGTCGTCAGTCTTCAGCAGACTAGCGATCTCCCATAGTGTGCTCTCGTCAAAGTCGTCTTCGGAGTTGGCCTCCTCCTCCTCATCCTCTTCAGAGTCATCAATATTGTCGCCATTGTCCTCATCCTCGTAATCATCGAAGAATGAAGAAGAATATTCGGCCTCCTCAAGCTGCCTGGACCGTGCCTGGAGCGCAGCATTGATAGCCGGACCTCCAGAGGACATAGTTCCAGGAATTGCAAACATGGTGTATCGTGGCTGAACGATTGCCGTGTCTGATTTCTCTCCCCAGGGGAACTGAAAGATACCAAGAGTGCCCCGCTTGTCAGGTAGCGGCTGGGGGTCCTCGATAATATCGGGAAGGACAGTCATACGACGGCCTCTGCGCGGTGGCCTGACAGTAAGCGGACGGGCAGGTTTCGCGTTGACTGGAGGCTCCTCTTGCTCAGTCACTTCGCTGGATGCGACTGCCTTGGCCTCGTTGACTGACTGTCTCTGGGCGTGGGGCGTTTGCCACAGACCGCTCGAGTATCGCTTGGTAGCATTGCGCTCCTGCTTCCAAAGGTAGTCGCTCTCGACAGTTAGGGGTGCAGCATCTTTCCGGGGTGTCGACCGAGCAGGAATTCCTGCAGCCATCACAGAGGCCTGGACTTCTGCAGCCTGGGCGGGGATGTGGGCCCAGAGCAGGGAAATAGCCGGTGCGGAGGCATGCTGCGTCACGGGTTGCCAAAGGGTCCTGGGGGATTTTGCCTGGTCAAGATTGGCGGTGAGGGCCTTTGACGACTCGGGCATGAGTTTTTGATCGAGTTGTGCATTGAGGGACGCAAAGTCCATCTGGTCTGCCGAATCGTCAGTGTCAGGAGGTGTGGGGCTGCCCATCTGTGAGAGAGCCAGGAGATTCATGTCGTGCGAGACAACAAGCCCCGGAGTACGCGCTGCAACCTCTTCCTGCCATCTGGTAGACCGGACGCTGTTGACGCTCATCCTCGTCATCCTCCGTTCTGCTGGGACAATACTCTGCGGTCTGCTGACAAGATCCTGGATGGGTGACCTTGCCATCGACTGGTGGCGCGACGCAACGGTCGGCGAAGTGCGCACAGTAGAGATGGAATCCCTCAAGCTAATGTTGTGCTTCAAATCTTCCCAGTGACCCTGCTGCGCATCCATCTCCTTTTCCAGGTTTTCCAGGAGCGCGTCGCGGGTGCCCTGGCTTCCGATAGAGTCTCTGTCAGACCCGTCGAGCTTCTTGAGCTGCGCCTGGATCAATTGAAGAGCCTGCTCGGGGGATTCCAGGGGCGAGGGCTCGGCAGCCTTGACAATCGTTGGGTTTCTTGTCGAGGGCTTGTTGAGGAGAAGCGGTATCGGAGGCGGCATTCTAGAACGCATCTTTTCCTTGCGTTCGGAAAAGGTAAGGAGGTCGTCACCGACGCGCCTATGCCAGTCGGGGAATACAGCAGCAGTCAGAAGCTCCTGCTCTTCAACTTCCTCCTCCTCCTCCGCTGCTTGCTCGGGCTGTTCCACCTCCTTAACCCCCTCCACAGCCGCCCTGTCTTCCTCCATCACCTGCTTGGGCTGCTCCTGTGGTACTGATGGGTCGAGCATAAACATCATGGTTTCTCGGTCGTCGGCACGCTTGTCGAGAGTGCCAGATAGAATTGCGGAGTTGATTATCGGCTTTGGCTCATTGCTTGGCTCCTTTGGTGCACGAGCAGTCTCGGGTTCCCGTACCTTTTCCTCGATCATCGTGTTGTCAACGGGCGAGCCAAGAGAGTCCCACGCAGTTTCGGCCTCGGTCATGTTCATGTCTGAGGCTTCGGTCCAGGCTGACTGTCGAACAAGGGGGATGACAGGAGACGATGCCCTTTTCGAGTGGTAACCAACAGAAGGCCTGTAGCGCGGTGCGGTCTCCTGGATCCCTGACATGTAGTACACATCATCATCCTCGCCAGCTTCAGCTGACTGTTGGTTGTTTTGTGTCTCTTCCATCATTATTGGAGAGAAACCTTCCAGTTCATCGTCACCTAGAACGCTGGATGTCTTGACGGAGGACTTTGTCGTACGCCGTGTTGCTGGTGACTTCCTGTCTTCGCTGTGGTCGTGTTCTGTGTTTACCTCGCTCATATCAAAGAAGTTGGATGGAACGGAAGGAACGGAAGGCTGGGGCGGTTCCAAGGTGTCGACAGCGTAAAAAAGGCTCATCTTTTCATCGAATATCATGCTTTTTGTGTTGTTCGGCTGCGGTCTCATAAAACCGACAGCACTTTTTGGTGGTGGTGGCAGAGGAGGCAGCTGGGTCGGGCTGCCTGGAGCTGACTGCAGCAGTGTGCGCCGGCTAGTGACGGAACCGCCTGACTTCGTCCTCTTATGCATCAACTGGTTCGGAGACGGCTCAGCTGGGAATAGGGCGCGGTCCTTCTCGGGCTTGCGTGGAATCGGTCTTGGCCTGTTAACGACCGACCTCGTCTTCTTTGCTGGGAACTCCACATCATCGATGACACTGTAGTTTGCCTCATCGATGATATTCTGTACTGTCTCTGGATCGTTGTATGTGATGTTGTTGACGAACAATACGGTCTGCTGCTGCTGCTGCTGGGCACTTGCCTCATCAGTGCGATTGGCGGCCACAGCCAATGCCTTGGCTCTGGGATTCCCAGGCAACCCAATCGTCGGTCTCCTTTGAAGCTGTGTCTTCGGGGGCTCAGGGGCGTCCTTGGGAACAGACTCGGCTTGCCGAGACGGCCTGATCGGAACGTAAAAGGCTGACTGGAACTGGCTGGCATTTGGCAGCATCTTGGCACGATCTTTGTCGGTAGGTGCGCCAATAACCTTTGGCGGAGCCTCGCGCTGCAGAAGAGTCGGAGGGGGTGACGGGTTCCTCAATGTTCGCTCCGGCGACGGTGACCTCGCTGGCAAGACGTCGCTGTCTTGGGACCTCCGCCTGGGCGATGACTCGGACTCGAGGTTGTGACGCGGAGATCTCCTGCGGATCTCTTCGACGCCAGGAGACAACTCTGCCGAGGTCGTCGTACCTACATTCGGCGTAGGTACCGGCATTGGGGCCGGAACGGGTTCCATTCTGGCCAGTGTCGCCTGAGCTACGATTCCGGTGCTCATTGTCATGTTCGTCTTCCTCCTCAAGCTAATCGCTCGCCTCATCATTTCCTCGGATGACTCCTGGGTCGGGGGTTCCGGGGCAGGCCGCCTGGCAATCAGTGCCGACTCCCTCTGGAGTATCTGGAGGGCCTCCTGGCGCCTTTCCCTATCCATCTCGGCCGCCTTATCCAGATCCATGGTCGGGATCCTGTTGAGCGGGTTTTTGTCGCTTTTGGCTTCCAAGATCGGTTGCGAGATGAGCAGCTTTCCGTTGGCGTCAAAGGCTCCCTTGTTGGTCGGCATTGCGGTTCTTCGGGCTGTGACAGGCGCTGTGGCTGCCCTCGTAGGGGGGAACAGAGCTCCCGTCACTTGCGGGCTTCCAATGCCAACCACGCTGGTGTTGCCCATGGGTCCTCCTATCGAGCTAGCGTAGACAACCGTATCGTCGCGCTTCAAGTCTTCGTAGCGAGTCGGAGGGTATTCATTGGTGTCGGAAGTAGAGATATCTCTGCTGTCGAGTGGCCTCCTTGGCGACTCGGGCTGCCTCGAATGACGGGCTTTGGGTTCGCTCGAGAGGGCATCGAGCGATGAGGTTACAATAACTAGAGGCCGATCAGTGACTTGCGCACACTTGTTTACAGTCAGCATCCTGGAAAGGGGGAGGGAAACTCACTTATTAAGATTGAGAGACCGGCTGCAGGGAGCGCGGTTCTAAGAACGAAATCAATTGTAGGAAGTCCTAGGAGAAGCGGCACACTCGTGGCAGTCCAAATGGTGAACCCGATCAAGATGGCCACAATCGCCTTGCAACGGGCGACGTATGCCCTCGTGCCATCTGGCGATGTCTTTGTGTTGCTGACCACGCCAACAGCGTATGCGCGTCCGATCAACATGGCCAGAACGACGACATCCACAGCGACGACCGCGATGGCCACCGGGAACAACGACTGGATGGGCGCACATACCCCATCCAGCTGCCTCCTGGTGAAGCCCACAAACACAAAGCCTAGGGCAAACCTGACGAGAAGGATTGCCTGCTGTATGTGCTGGGACATATCGGCGGGGCTTCCGCTGTTGATGGCCCATAGTAGGAACTGCTCGATGGAGAAGCGGGCCAGCTGATCGAAGACGGTGGTGAAGATGGCGGCGATGGAACAAGCGCTGGCAGCGTTGACGTCGATGGCGGTGGTCACGAAGGCAATTTGAGCCCACAGAGCGGCGCCGAGGATGAAGGTAGCGAGGACCAGCCTCTGGCGGTCCTGGAAAACAGATCCATTGCCCGACTTGAGACAGAGAAAGAGGGCGGCGGAGGCGCCGTTGACGACGATGCCGAAGGAGAAGGCTGCGACGAGGCTCGGGGTCGCCATGGTGTCGTCGGGCGTGCCGGCGCTGGTGTCCGTCCAGCGGCCGTGCGGGCATAAACGGAGGGTGGGATAAAAAGAGAGTGGTCGACCACCCAGTCAATGGGGGCGAAGAGAAAGGAAAGAGGATGGACGTCAAAAAAGCAAAACAACCATTCCGAGTAAGGGTGCTGCTGTCGAAAAAAAAGGGTTCTAGATTACGGTCCCTAGGACGATAGCGTGCCTCAGACGAAAGAGGTCATCACCATCTATCTCGCTCTGCTAAAGGTGGAGAGGGAAAAGCAAAGCAAGGAGAGGTGCGATCGATCGTCCGGTGGTGGAGAGGCAGACGGGCAGGCACTGCTCGAGACTCTCTGTCCTTTGGCCTATCTGGGAAAGCCAGTCCTTCCCTTCGGCTGTTCGGATGCTGATCAGAAAAATCTTTCCGTGGTGTGGTGGGTGGGACCTCTGAGATCTGGGTAACCCTGAGAGCGTCAGTGAGGGAGCGTCACAAAAGCGATAGGAGAGTGACGAGGGAAGGGGAGGGATGGGAGCAGAGAGAATGGCATTTGCTCATCACAGCAGCCAGCCCCCAACAGACACAACACAATGGCGATATGGGGGTAAGGTCAAACCCTGGAGGGTGTTTTCTCGGCTCATTGTAACGTATGTACAGTATTGTACTGTAATACTGTATGTACAGTAATAGGCCCGGCCCTGGACCCTCTCCATTTGATTCCAAAGATGGCTACCACAACGGAGGCGAGACCAGTTTGCTGCTTTCGCTTGCTGAGGCGGTAGGGAGGGGAGGGCTCATGGGTTGCGCGTGGCTCCGCATCAAATCCAGGGGCACGGCCAAGGGGCCCTGCGTTCGAGGGAGGCCCAAGATGGCGTGGTAAATCAATACCGGCCCCAGCATGGCCGTGATCCAATTGGTCTCTTGAAAGGCGGGTGATGGTTCTTCAGAGGCGGCAGCGGGAATGCAAGGCTGACATTTGCATGGAACTGGCCGGCGCGTCATGCTTCGAACCCTGGGCGTCATGTTTCACTTGAAACCGAGCGAGTTGCATGAACATGGTTATAGAGCCTTGGCCACACGGTTGTGCCCCACCTGGCGCCACTCTTTTAGCGGGTCGTTCCCCTAAACCTTTGGCAAAGCACGGCACGCTATCATGATACAATTTCTTTCTGCAACCCTTTAAAACTTGGGTCGCTATTAATTGCCATTGTTGTACAACACGTCCCATCAATCATCTCACCCAATGTATGTACTGTACTATAATTGCAATGTATATACCATCCGACCAACTGCCGCGGAAATTGGTTTTGATCTCTTCGTGTTTGACGGCATTCACGAACCTAGAGATAACCGATAATTAAGGTAGATATCAGATGCAAGTTCACTGTCAGATCCAACCGAACCCCTTCTTGAGATGAGTCTGCCCGGTGCGTCATGACATGCTGTCAACCACGGATACACATCGGCAATTATACAACGTTTTTGTTTAGGGGGGGAGTCATACATGTACTGTACAGTAGATACTTGTACTATGGTGGTAGGGGTAAAGATAGGCCTCTCTATCAAGTACCTTATTACTAGCGGTAGGTACCAAGCTTCCCGACTAGGCCCAATTTAGTAACGATTTGGAAAGCTAGGTACATATAGAAGTAAATAAAATCTA
>JARHUK010005301.1:2696-21384 GCA_031001725.1 Pseudopyricularia javanii | reverse complement strand
ACTTTGCCAGCTCGCATAAGAAAAAGACAACATAACCAGAAGAACGATGAATAAAAAAAAACCCCCCCCCGAATAAAGCTTGGGAAGCCCTAGTCTGGTCTCTGCGTTGGCCCCGAGCCACTCGTTCTAGGAGCTTCTGTCGTGTTGGCCCGACGAGTGAGCCCTTGGTTGGGTCGTCGTTCGCAACTCCACGTGTACGGTGTAATGCACATGCCATGCACCTCCTCCGGCCCCTGAACGTCCGGTTGAGCCGGTATACTTTGCCAAGGTCGCCCAAAATGAAAGAAAAGGCGTAAAAAAAAGAGAGAGAGACACACAGTGGGCCAAGCAGAGATGTCAACATCTCATGCCAGCATACCGCTAAAAACAACATTACATATGATAACAACAACTGTTATCATGGTACATCAGAAATGGTTGGCTACTATCCAACAACGGGGCTTTCACCGTCTTTGGAGGGGGTGAGACCCAAAGGCTGGCTCGTTCCAGCTTGCATGTGGGCCGAGATCCACCCCCCGTGAAGTGAGTGAGTCACTGGGCGTAGAAAGCAGTTGCTTTTTCGTTCGTTTTTCACAACGCTTCACACCAGGTCATCGGGAAAACCACAAGCGCCACCCCTTCAGCCATGAGCAGGGTTGTTTCTTACCACAAGGCAGCTGGAACGACAGAATGATGCCCAAAAGAGGAGCTTCTTTTTGTCTTGGGGGGCTTGGCTTCACTAGATTGGCTGTGTCCGATGTCGGGTCAGTTTCGGGGAGGCAAAAGGACTTTTGACAAATCCAGCGGTAGTCAATATCTTTGTTGCCACGCCGACGATTCCGACAACAAATGATGGATTCCTATCACCATCAGCACCGCTGTTTTTCTGCAATGTCAGTTTGCACTTTTGTCATTGGACAGGCCACCACAAGGCCAAGTAAAGACGCCGATGATACTTTTCATCTCATCCCTGTCTGTAGCTGTAAAAAATTGCTACCTAAACAATACACCAAATGTAGGGGAAGGGGTTGTATGATCTTGCCTGGTGATAGAGTATGTCCTGAGATTTAGAAACCGGTAGCTTGACCCCTTGGCCGGCCACCTCGACGAGACCAGTTTCCCGAGGCTTCTTAGAAGTACACCTTGCCGTCGACACACGCAATGAGACATGAGCGAAGGTGTGAAAATGGCTAAACCCATCTCGCTCTTTTTCAAACGTATCGTCACGGCCTGGCAGCCATAGCCTCAACAAGACAATGCAGTGTTTCGTCCATG
Organism: Pseudopyricularia javanii; assembly: GCA_031001725.1. Classification (NCBI taxonomy): domain Eukaryota; kingdom Fungi; phylum Ascomycota; class Sordariomycetes; order Magnaporthales; family Pyriculariaceae; genus Pseudopyricularia; species Pseudopyricularia javanii. The sequence goes on along the minus strand of JARHUK010005301.1, from coordinate 20,130 downwards.
CAAATAACAGAAAAAGTCACATCTCAATCGAGTTGTAACCGACAAAGGGAATGTGAATTAGCAAGACCTTCAAACAACACTTTCTCGTATTGCTGAGGAACTCGATAACAAAATGATAAAGAGACATCTCGCCTCTGGTTAATAAGTCTTATGTATGTTGGCTCAACGCGCGCCTGCCAGCTCAGCTCATCGCTCTTCATCGTACACGCCACGCAACACCAAGGCACAACCGCGCCCAACGACCGCCATCAATATATAGCCGTTTGTGAAGCCAGCCCGCCTGCCAAAACTTTCTAGCAGCAAAAACTCCCCCAAGAGGTACCACCTCGTAATGCTCGATAAATCATACGCCCCCAAAACCGTCCCCCATCATGTAATGGGTAGAAAAGACGCCTCCCATTTGATCCACGCAATGCGACAGCAAGGAGGTCACACATGTTACTGTCCTTGACGATTAACTTTTTCGAGGCTGATAGTTTGGAATGATACACCGCAACTTTGAAGAGAGAAAAGCCTCCCGGGATATATGGTGTGGTATCAAAACAGTTCAAAGCTCTGTAGGCTGGAGGTGAAAAGGGAAATAATTAAAAAAGGAGGTAAGTGTCACAAGGCCGTAGTGCGGACTCCTGATGGTAGAACATGACAGGGAGACAGTGAATTCAGTTAAGAATACCATCCCACATGCCAGGTCCGCCCAGACCACCAGCGGCAGGGTGGAGGGGGTTCATCTTGAATTGTTGGGCAGCCTCAGTTGAGCAGCACACTCGCTTGCGGCCATCGTCCCGGAAGACAGCGTGTGACAGCAGAGGCTCACTGACGGTGGTTCCGATTCTCGGGCGCACCAGGCTGTCAGTCCATCCACATGCAGGAGCAGTAGTCGCTCTGAGTAGCTCCCTCACTTGATCCTGGGTGATGTCCATCGATGCCGTGCGACCGCGCTTAGATCCTGCCCGAGGGGCGGGAGCAGGGCGTGGAGTTGCCGTCGCCTGATGGTTATGCAGGTCTTGCAACGCGCGGGCAGCGGCAGCATCATCAATCTCACGTTCCCTGCGAGCCAGGGGCGTTTCAACACAGACATCCTTCACGCCCGAGTAGCAGTAAGACTCAGGCGACGAAGTAATACAGTTCTCCTCGTAGTCCTCGGGAACCGTGGCGATGATTGGCCTCAAGCTAGACCTCTCGCTGCATAGCTTCGCGTAGCGGCATCGCGCCTGTACATCCAATTTGGTTGACGGCGCGCTTGCCAGTGACGAAGCAGACGAGATCGAGGAAGAGCGTGAGGTCCGGGACGAATCCGAAATCATCGACTCGGGTGAGGAGGCGGTGGAGACGGTGTTTGTCTGGGAAGAACGGCGAGCGGTGAAGTAGCCGCTATGCGGTGAAGAGGTCACAGCGGTAGGCCAAGGAGCTTGGGCAGCCCACGGAGCCTGCGAGGCTGTCGTCGAATTGACTTGAGCCATCGCAAGACTCATCGAGAAGCCCTTGTTCAAGAGGTGGCCTGCAGCGCCCACAGCGGGGGTGCTGAGGCCGCTCGACTGAGGGGTCAAACGGGGGGTAGGAAGCAAGCCCAATGCAGGGGCCAGCCTGCCGGGAGTATATACAAGTGCCGGGGTTGGCTCCATGACCATTGGCGCAGTGTAGTGGGCGGGCGTGGTAGGTGTGACTGCGGCCTCGGGAGAGTCGCGGCTGGAGACAGGACTCCTGTCCAACCAAGTCGAGGAGACGGACCGGGGCGAGGAAGCCAGCTCTTGGCTCTTCTTTGACGGGGACGGTGGAATAAGGAGATCCAGGTTCTTCAGGTCAGGGGTAAGGTTCAGGACGAGGTATCTGAACTCATCGCATTGACGTTCGAACAGCCTCTGGGCGGCTCCACCCGGAGACGGCGGCTGCGAGGGAGTGAACTTCATCACACAATCGGTCCAACGGTTGTAAACCTCGTTGGTGATGTGCAGATTCCAGTTCACAGCAAGCAGAAATGCGATCTCGTTCTGGTTGATCTCGTTCGTAGCCAGGCCCGATATCTTGCTCCAAGCACGCGCGGAGTAGTTGCGGTCTTGCAGGTACTTGGAGGCCAGAATCAGCGCAGCCAAGAACATGCGTCGACCGCACTGAAGCGCACGGCTTGCGTGGCAGTCATCGAGCTGCTCCATGGTGAAGTCATGCTCAGGGACATGGGGTTTGATGAGGATCAAGTAGTAGAGAGCAACCTGCAGAGTGGAATAACTCGTGCGGGAGCGGCGCAAGGTCTCCTGGATGAACGTCCGCAAAGGCAACACGCTGTTGCTGGATTCATTGCGGCAGATCACCGAGGAAGTAGGCCAGATGGCCTCAACAATCTGCGTTGACGAATCTAGAGGGGGTATGAGTATATGCGACCTGGCTGTATCCGGTCATGGAAGGAGGGGGACTGGATATTGATTATGGTGCTTACCAACGAGGCTGTCGACAAAGTTGACCTTGCGGTCGGCTTGACGGACGAGAGTGGGAGGACAGGCAGCGCGGGACGTGGAGCTCGCAGAGCGCCGGGGGTTTTGTCGGAGCTCAGCAGGCACGGGAACGTCGATGTGCAGCGGCTGCTGCTTCTGTGCCCTTTGCCACGAGTTAATGCGCGACTGCATACGCAGTGCTGCGGCATCGACGTCGCGAACTATTGAGCCCAGACATTGCGAATCGCACGAGTCCGAATCTAATGTGGCTGCAGAGGTGGAAGAGTCGTCGGAGGCTTGCGAGAGGGCGTCGGACCAAATTTGGCTTGACGAATCCGAGGTTGAGGCGGTCGAGACCGATTTCGCTAGTGACGAGGATGGGTATGCGGGTGCATACTGGGTCCGCGACGCGCTGTAGTAACCTTGGGGGTCGGGACGCGGGACGGCGGTGGCGGACGAATCACACGCACCACTCCTCATCTTGGCTCCAGTCGGGGGAGTGTGTTCTAAATCGATATGCGGGATGTTATGTTACACCGCGTGTAAAGTAGGCTAGTCCAGTCACTGCCAAACAGCCGTAATCCGATAAACCGTGAGATGTCGTCGAAAATCTTTTTCTCGATCGGTAGGGGGGAGCTCTAGCGAACGAGAACTTATTATCCGAAGGAGATGCGGTGGGTGCTTCAAGCGGTAGCAACCAGAGTAGACTTTTCAAGGACGGTGAGATCGGAGTACGAGGCTGAGATGGCGGCGACTAGGGTGAGCGATGTCTTCGCAAGATGCATCGCGCTGTAAGAGAGTAAAGAATTGAGTGGAGATGGTTCCTGTTTGAGAGAAGAAGAAAGGAGTAGAAAAGAGATGCGGTTCAGTGAAGCATCAAAAAGACCAGGTCGGTGTCATCGGGCTCGAAGAAGTCGACGGAGGGGGAGAATCGAATGTTGGAAAGAAAAGAAACAGAGTAACTTGGTCGGTGTTGGTTTAGAGTTTGGGTATATGTTGTTGACGATAGATGGTATGCGTGTTTGTGTGTGTGGTGTTGTGTGGTTGGCTGCGAGTGGTGGTCTTCGTCGACTTGGCTACGGGTGGGTTGTTTTGGTATATCCTCGAAGATCGGGAGTTCGGGGGGTTGCCGTGGACAGTGCAGTTGAAGAAGCCTTTATTGAGCGACAGACCAACAACCAAAGATCGATCACAGGCCGGATGTGACTCGATGCAGCGGCAAAGGCGTGTTCTCAGGGGCGAAAGGTGTCTTTAGGTAGCAACAACAACCGCCTCGATCCAGTGGTAGCCTGCCTGGATGGGTTGGGTTGGTGGTGTTATGTTATGGGCTGCTATGACTGATGACTCCCACCCCTTCCGATGTTAGGAGGCGTGAATGGCAAAGGGAGAGAGTGGCGAGGCCCGCGTGTCCTAAAGGGCAGGACAGGCTGTACCGGGACTGGACTGGGCCACACACGGTCGAGGGTGGGTCGGCTGTGTGAGGGCTGGGCTGGGCACCAATTGGGGGGAATGTGGTGTGACAGGGTCGATGGGTGGAAGCCTGGAAACGGGCCCCTCAATGAGTGTGGCGAGTGAGTGCGAGGTTCTGGTTTAGGCGGTGGGGCGCGAAGATGACGGGCGTTGTTGTCATACGTCGCTCGGTCGGGTCGGCGGGCTGTGTGACTGGGAAATCACGATCACCTTCTCCTGATCTGCGGTTGCTTTTTGGCGTTGTTGTCGTCTTTTTTTTGTTTTCTTTGTTGCTGCTGTACCTCGTGGTCGTTTTGTTTTTCCTATTGACTCTTTTTTCTCTGTCGTTGCAGGGTGCAAGTGAATGCCGCGCAATTGGAGAGAAGGGAAGAGACTGTTGGGGATATGAATGGGCAACCGTTGGCCACTACTGTAGAGAGCTGCCTGCTGTGGTGGCGGTGGAATAAGTGAAATCGGGGATGAAAACGGTGTCAGGTCAGGTGAAAAAATATCATAAAACGGAATCAAAGAACAGTCAGAGAACACTCTCTTTTTTTCTTGGTTTAATTCAAATTCAATAAGATATTTCTCTGTTTCTTTTTTTTAAAGCAGACTCAAGAGTCGCTTCTGATTCAGAGGGCGTATTCGAACATTGCGGCTTTAGTTCGATGAGGTAGGAAAAGGGGGGAGGAGGGACTGCGCAATGCCGCAAATTCGAGGCGCCGCAGCAGTTTTGAACCTTGGGATGCCGTGTTTCCTCCTGCTCCTTTGCCTTTTTCGCTGCTGCACGTCGTTCTGAGTATCTCTGGGCTTTGCTGCGCACCGGTGGACTCTTGTGGCCGGGTGGGTCCCATCTACGCCGTTTACTTAGTCGTGATTGGACAGGCGCTGAGTGGTAGAATCCTCTGGCCGGGGCTTTATTGGACGACTGCAGTCCACACCTCAATTAACCCCCGGCTCCAAAGCATTAAATTTGGCACCTTTGCCGTTCCCCGGCGTTCCGAACGACTGCCATACTTGGTTTAGCTTTGGTAATTTTATCTATTAAATGGGAAACCCGATGGCGGTCGCGGATAGGTTCCTCCAGGGTAAAAAAAAATAAAAATAAAAAGAAGAGAAAAAAAAAGATAGTACCTAACCGACCAACAAGCGGAAAGGATGGAAGGTGGGCATGAACGCGTGCGTGCAGCTCAAAGACTCATACTCCTCCCACATGTCGGCCTGCCAACGACTGGAATCAAAGGGCAGCAAAGCAGCTGCGAGCTGGCCTTTTTTCCTTTTTTGGGCGGCAACGGTGCGATCATGCGGACTACAATGATGACAACAGATGAGCAGTCTTCTCTAGACGGACGAGGTTGCCATCCTCAACGCTAAAACATGTCCTATTACGAAGCTATCATTTCAAATATCACACACGAAAGCAGTACTACGCGTGCAACGCGCCCCCTTAAATGACTTGATACGTGGGTTCTCCGCTTGGGAACGGACGGGGGATCGGGGTCGTCTGTCTCTCTGTGTCACGCAAAGCCTCGTACTTTGTGGGAGGAAAAGGTCCTTGGGCCGAGATTTGAGGGGCCACGGTTTGTAGTAAAAACTTGTTTCCTTTTGTCTGCTCTCGGACGTGTACAAATCTTGGTTCGTCATTCGCTCCGAGTAATAGACGACGAGCGTTGCCTTTGCGCGCCCGTTGTAGTCAATGTGGCATGACAAGCTCGCCACAATTTTAGCGACGCAATATCGAAGCTTTTTTTTCCCCTTTCTTTCTTTCTCGATCATGGTCTGGAGTCACATTTGCAAATTAAAACACCTATTTTTGCAACCTCCCAGGCCTGCTGCATCGGTGCCGCCGGAACGATGCAATGCGCCGCTATTTTCCCATCTCTCGACCTCTCTGTATTCTAGAACACCCCTTCGCCCACAGCGCCCCCAACAGCTGTTTCTTGGCGCTATTCCAAATTTCCAAATTAGGCCGGGTTGGGTGAAGGGCCGACCAGGCAACCAACCTCGAGATAAAACAGGTAAAAGTCCGAGTTTGGTTTACAGTGGCTTCTTCCCATGCATTGACTTGTGTGAACCGTGTTGCGGGGGAGGGGTTTCCTCTCGGCTGTTCCCTTTTGCTTTGCCCTGCCCCCTATGATGATGCATTTTTACTCAGCCTACTTGCGTGGCTTGAAAGTCATCAATCCCGATGCCAAATATATATCATCCCTGCCCTTGAGTGGGAACTTGGTAGGCTTCAGCCCTCGAGATAATTGATGAGTGTACTTCTACTAGTAGGTAAATATTACTAAAGTTCACAAGAAAGCCTTGGGGAGGGGAAGACCCTGATAGACATTTGCCCAAAATGCGGGAATCACGGAGGACCCCGACAGTTTGCATCTCACACACCGCCCATAAAAACTGATAGAGTTCATACGACGTACTCGATGTCGCCAAGATTCGCAGCTGTGGCTCAGAAGGCACAAAGTCCCGTGACCTCGAACCCTCTTGTACCCGGCGGAAGCCATTGGCTTTCGAGACACTGTGAAGGCGATCACGTCGGCAGCTTCAGTGCCAGACAGTGAGTGCTCGGGGTCTTGTTACGTGTCTGGTCCACCTGGTTACTTTCTCCGCCTCTGAGTCACAGTGCGGAGACGCGAATCCCAATCTTAGGCTGGCGTTGATTGCAGTGAGTTGTATGTCAGTCGATAGGTCCAATAGTAAATTGACCGCAATTTACACGTAACCAGGTTCTATTTTCTCTTGAAAGTCTCATGATGTCAACTCGGGTTCGGATAGGCACTTCATTAACAGGCCGGAGGAGTCGGGAGCTTACTGTTGAAAGGCCTTTCGACTCTTCGGCCAGCTCATTTTCGGTCACAAAGCAAAAAAAAAAAAAAAAGGTACATGACACAGTACGCCACTCAACGCCAAGACCACACCATCGCATTTCTGCATGTACTGGTCACACCGGCCACGCCGCAGCAGCTTGGCCCCTTCGTATCCGGCGGGGCGTCAGAGACCAGCTGACGCACTTTTTGTGTGAGAGTGGTTCGCTTTGTTCGTGTGCACGTATGAAGCTCTGCGTACAAAGTATAGAGAAGGCTGAGAGTAGTTCTTTTTTTTCTTCACAATTGTGTATGAAAGAAGTCTCCTTGTCAGATCCCAGCCTCGCGTACTAAGCGCAGCCATTCAGGCAGGCCCATGGTGTGTGGCATGCCTTTTTTTCAGCTCATAACCCGATAGTGCACATTTAGATGTGCTTTGTCAAATTGTGCCTGGGGATTATGTGATGCCGGATACTAGCTGTGCTGCTTTACTCTACTTCTAAGAGTGGAAATGTAGGTGGTCTGTATGTGACATGCATACATCTACCGTCTTACTATGACGCCGATGATAGTCCCCCTCTCCATCAGGCAGACTAGCCTACCTCTGAAGTAGTGAACTTACGATCTTGTGTAAAGCGAGTCGAACATCCCCACCGCAACGAAGCTTGTCTCCTTTTTGGGCAAGGCATCTTGAGAGATCCCTCATCGACCTCCGATGGACGATGCGGTATGCCAAGAAACCAGGTAGCCGTACAATACAAACTCCCGAACGCGGTTATACATCTTTTTATTTTTTATTTTTGTTTTATTTTTTCACGCAATAATTCCTTCACTACAGCTTACATCCGATCTCTCTAACATGCAAAAAGTCGTGCAAAGCGGCCTCCTCGCACATTCGCTTTCACGGTCTGGGCGGATGCCAAGAAACCCTTCTGAGGCCTTCTCATTCGCCCGTTCGTTGGAGAAGTAGTATTGGATTTGCCGACGACCCCCTCCTTGCTTGCTTGCCACTGTGAGTCAACCTTTACGACTACACCGTAGCAACAAAGCCCATTCATAACTTGCTTTCGTCCAAGACAACCTCCTTTGTGAGCATCAAATTTTGCAGCTGGGCATAGATCATGGGAGACCTGTGATTTTTTTTTTGCGACCCCTCCATGCCGAGCTTTTACCGCCCCCTTCACTTTGAGGCCCCGAGGGCGGCAAGGCCCAGCCCGTGTTGGTTAAGAGGCCTCACGGGAATGTCGCACCGACTATACGTACCATGTACGCACGTAACGCCACTTGGATCGTATCGACCGAGAGGGAAAGATTCTAGTGTACCCAGATCAAAAGATAGGGCAACCTGCACGTCAACTCCACCTCCCTGTCGACGCCGTACGGATGCTTCCTGCGCAGTGGGTTTCCTCTTCTTGTACTGCCTTCGTAGAACACATGGAAATCCCACCCACCAGGTCGGTACTGAGTCATCGCCATCAGACAATTTTATTCACCTTGGAGACGGGCATCTGGGACCAATATCCAATCCTTCCATTACAGTAATCCTGCTAGCTATACGTAGTCTGGGCAGGCTAAGCAAGAATTTCAAGCCCTTGTTTGCTCCCCACGAGACCTTTTCAAGGAAAGACATGGCTGCTTCATGCGGTAAGGGGAAAAAAATACGTAGCTCTCTTCAAGCCCCAAAATCCTCCTTCCTTGCTTCCTCTGACTGGTCACGCCGCTTCCTCCGGACCAGCCGAGACATGATACGTAGTGCAGGTCTCCTTACCGCCCAATCAAGACCTCTGCATTACAAGCGCCTCCTTTCGAGATTATCTACGATCTAGACGAATTGCCTCTATGAGACCGCCCATCCTATTTCCAGATCCTCACCCACCCCCAAACATCCCTCTGTTGAGCTGTCACTCCAGCCAGCTTAGCCTCGTATTATCATCTCCCTGGTTGACGTCGTTTGGAGATCCGCTAGGCCACCAGCAGCAGACCCCAGGGCGTTGTCCCTCCACAAGGTGCTAAGGTGGACCGGCTCTTTGTCTGCTTGATGACTGCAACCGGATGAGCAGGCCGTTCCGACCTTGCTTCAGTAGGCAGAATAAGCACCAACAACCAACATTCTCCAAAGGATTTGTAAATTCTGACCTGCGAAAAAAAAATGCCCCTCCTTCCACCGTAGACTCGGACCGGGGAGAATGCTTGGCGTTGCGCTGCTGCCTAAACCAGGGGGCTGCCTTCACATTAGATTTGTGAGACCGATAGTGATCATGTTCATTTGTGGTCCACATGGGGACTTCTCCCATGCTCAAGGCTGTTCTCGAAAAAATAACATGCTGCTGCTTGTCAGACGAAGCTGTCAGGTGGATTGCATACCATGCGGGGCTGCTGGAAACGATCCGAGTTGCCCAAGTCTCAAAACATCACTCCAACCTATCGGTAATTCACTAGGCCCGGTGAGCAACGGTGTTGTCTGGACAAGTAGAGCGGACGGAATGGATAGAGATTTGACGGTCAAGCCGCTGGGAGCAAGACAAGTTTCACCAAAATATTGTCTTCCTGGGGAAATCATGTCTACTTATCTCTTGCCTAATACTGTATCAAGTTGAGGTTCCCATCGAAAATCATCAAATCCGTGCCCATCTTGTGACTCCATAAAGACCAGATCCTCCAAACATTACATTAGTTGCCCAGAGTAGAGTCGCGAAGAATGTTTACCAGCCTTGGCCCTGAGTCCAGCCGCCATCGGTGGCCTTGGACTCTCCCTGCGGAGCCCAGGAGTTGCCTGCGTCCTCATCCTTGGCCTTGTCGTCGCCACCGCCTCCCCAGGCGTCGGCCTTGTTGTCATCAGGATCATCACCAGCACCCCAACCACCGCCCGTCTCCTCGCCGTCAGCCTCCTCCTCAAAGTCGGAGTCGGCCTCAAACTTGAGCTTCTCGCGAGCCTCACCCTCCGGGATGTAACCCGAAAGGAACTCTGGAATCTCCTGATTGGTCTCCAGCATGGTCCGAACAAGGACGCTGGCGAGGGGCTCGTCACGAGCAGTGTAAAACGATGTGGCCAGTCCCTTGTTTCCAATGCGACCAGTTCGGCCAATCCGGTGGGTGTACTCCTCGATACCGCCGTGGTCAATCGACGGCAGGTCGTAGTTGATGACATGGGCCACATTGCGCACGTCAATGCCACGAGCAGTGACACCAGTGGTCACCAAGATCGGGGCAGAGCCAGCGCGGAAGGCACGAAGGGCATCCTCACGCTCACGCTGGGTGCGATCAGCGTGCATGGAGGTGCAGGGAAGCTTGCACTCGTTGTAGAGGTAGTCATCAAGCTCGTCAGCGGTCACCTTGTTGTTCACAAAGATGATTGTGCGCTGTGGCGGCATAGAGTTGATGAGGTCGATGAGAGCCATCCTCTTGTTCATGGGTGCAGTGTCGACGACTGTCTGGATGATATTCGAGTGGGTGCTGCCCGCCCGACCAACGCGAAGCTGGACATGATCCTCGGACAGGTGCTCTCGAGCCAAGTCGCGAATCTTCTTGGGGAAGGTCGCTGAGAAGAGCAGATACCTGATCTCTTGGGTCGCTATTTAAAAGCGTGAGTCAGTAAGGCGCAAAGAGGTGTCGATGACGATATTCTCATGGGTAACATACCACCTCCGGCGCCCATGATCCTCCTCATATCGTCCTCCCAGTCGACGGTTAGCATCTCGTCGGCCTCGTCGATGACCATGTAGCGTACGCGACGGAGATCCAGTAGGTCGGGCTTCTCCATGAAATGTAGCAGACGGCCCGGGGTGGCGCAAAGAATGTCACAACCCAAACCAATCTGGCGAACCTGGTCACCGAAGCTACCGCCTCCGTAAACGACACCTGGGCGAAGCATGCTTCTGTAGCACAGCTTACGAGCCTCATTGAATGCCTGGATAGCCAGCTCGCGAGTGGGGCAGACAATGATAACCAGTGGCTCGGCTCGGACAGGACCGTGAATGGAGATGTCGTAGTCGGCCGGGTTGGGACGAGGAGCTGCAAGCTTCTTGGCTCTACCCATCAATTTGTTGAGGATTGGGATGAGGAACGCGGCCGTTTTTCCCGAGCCAGTCTGGGCAATGCCGATCACGTCGTAGCCTTTGTGGATGGCAGGCATGCAGAAAGCCTGGATGGGGGTCGGCGCCTTGTAGCCGCAAAGCTCGATGTTCCTCAGCATGGCCGGATGAAGACCGGCATCCTCGAACCTGAGAGCAGGCTCAACGCGAGAAGGTCCTTCCTGAACGACAGCGATGTCTCGGATGACCTTGAAGTCGATTCCAGCAGAGGGCTCGCCACGCTCGCCGAAGAGCTGCTTCTCCAACTCTGGGTACTCGGGACCCAGATCACCCTCCTCGCCATCCCAGTGGTAAAGGGGGACGCTTCCATCGTACTTATGATTCTCGCCGGCATTGCCAGTGTAGGTCTCGTAGTTGATATCAGTGCGCTCAACCCAGCCCTTGGCAGAAGAAAGGTTCTTCGGCTGGAGCTCATTGTTGACTGGGTGGTTTGCGTCGCCCGACTGATCGGCAGTATTGGCAGCGCCGCTGCCGTTGTTCCAGTCGGCCATCCTGAAGACAGGTGAAGGCTGAAGTCAACCAGGAATATCAGTATCATGCGAGTGTGAAGGTGCTCGGCTGGAGGTTATGGGATTGTTCGGATTTTGTTGCATAGGTGTTTGAGTGCTTTGCCTCATGGCCAGGGGAAACGATGGCAGGAGCCCATGAGACAAGGTATTCGAAGAAAGATAGAGACCGGGAAGAGTTTGAGGCTTTTGTAATTTGCTTTCAACTGTGAGATGACAAAGAAACCACTTACCAGATCCTGAGTCACTGAGGCTTAAGTGAGAACCAAACGATACTCTTCAAAGTGCTCCTACTGGCCGTAGCGCTTGCTGGAATGCGAGTTAGCCCCATAAGCTAAAAGCTGACTTCCATGGAAATAGAGCTGTAAATGAGGTGGAAGGGAAAATATGTTTGGATGAAAGACAAAAAGTTCGTAGCATATCAGCCGAGAGTAGAAGAGAACCAGGACATCTTGTGCCAAGGATGACTGGAATTAGTACGCATAAGGTGATCCCAAATAGGAGAACAACCATAATGCTCTTACTTGGGAATCCCAACTGAAAATTCGTGGACATAAGAGGGAAAGAGTGGAGTGGATCTGCTCTTACCATCGAGGCATAGGTGAACATTTTGATAGAAACGAGGGGATATCTTACCTGAAGGCACCGTAGTGGTGCTACTGTGTGAGAAAGAGACAGACACAACTTACTGAGCTGCTGGCAAGCCGAAGCCGAAGCCGAAGTTGACAATTGGCAATAAGAGATGGAAAAAACGAACGGCCACCACAAAAGGATGGAGGTGTCCTGTGGTTGATGCCTGAGAGTCCAGAGGGATGATCGAGATCAAGACCAGGAAGCCCAAATGTGAAGTCAAGATGAAGTCTGTTCTGAAAAGGAAAAGTCTGCATTCGACAGGTGAGGGTCGGGAAGGAAGGAGCGAGAGTGGTAGACGAGTGGCAGTTGAAATAAATAGAAAACCGAGGGGAGGAGAGCCAGTTTGGCCATGGACCCACCATCACAATGGTACCAGACCAATAAGATCCCTTGTAGAGCAAATGAAAGAGGGTTCTAAACGTTCTGTATGTGCCGTTGTTGGAAGGAAGGTGCTGTGGTGGCAGCTGGCAGCTGGGAACCGAAGGACCTGTTGCCTGCGCCTTGCGGAGTGCCGCGGAGAGCCTGAGACCGGCTGTAGACAGACAGGTGGTAGGCAAGTGAGGCATTGATGTGTTCTGATTAGACGATTTTGCTTTAACGAGGAGATTTTAGACTATGGTAAATACCTTTTAGTAGTGAAAGCTTCAGGCAAGGGATAGTACGATTGTAAACAAATAGCTTCCGTGGAACGCTAGTCGTGATAGAAGCCTTGTTGAATCTTGGACCACAAATACGGGCTTAAAGAGTCTTTGCTACGGAAGCAAGCGCGAGAGTAGTCGAATCTAACAGAACGATCGGACTGCCCCGAATACTAAAAAGCCACATGACTACAGTCGGCGGCATATGAAAAACAAACGCACAGTCGAGATAGTCTACGAACATTGATATCAAAGGATTTTATTGTAAATGTTTGCTCGTACCAAAATGAGATATATACCGAATCAAACGCCTCAGCACGTTTACCAGGTTTCATGTCATGGAATCGTCATAGTCCGCCAGTCCATCCTTCAGTGTCTGATCAAGCACAGCTCCCGCTCGTCCAACCGCACCCCCCTCCTTCTTGGCTTCTTCCAGACCCTTCAAGATCACTGCGCGCCATTTTCCCGCAAAGACCCGCTGTCGGTCCTCCCGATCAGCATACATCTCGCTGTCTTCGTCTCGTGGCGTCCCAAAGAGGTTGAGATACCCGAAGGGATTCGAGCTTCGTGGAACGCGGTATAAGCTGTCCCATATAGTTTTCTGTCCTCCAGCTGCCGTGGTCTCTGGCTGGAAGCCTATGCGAAGAAATGTCGCAAACGCGAGGATTTGCCTAGCGTATGACGCACCGCCCTTGGCAGCCCCAAATGTGCTTTTTGGCGCAGATGTCCATCCCTTGTTGCGAGTTGAGGTTCCTGCCGCGGCGGCATTCGTCGCCACGATGCTGCTCCAGCCGAGCAAGGCGGCAAATGCGTTCATTGTCTTCATCCACCCGCCTGCGCACGAAACGAGTTCGTGGCCGGCCACCTCGAGCAGCCACTCCATCACGCCAAGGGTGTGTTCCCTGATGTCGGCCGACAGGTGTGTCATGCCCGCCCGGACATACATGGAGATCTTTTCGACCTGCGGTTGTATATCCGCCGGTGGGAGAGCCTGCAACAGCTTGAGCAGCTGCGTGCGGACCCCTGAATTGGGGTCGGATATCAGAGGGAGAAGCTTGGCTAGAATGGCTGGCGCACCAACAGGGTTGTTGGGCGGCTGATGAGACAGCTGAGTGGTAAGAAATGCCAGGGCATCTTTGCGCTGGTTCTCGGAGCGGGATGCCGACGCCAGAGATAGGTTGTGCTTAAACTGCTCGATGGGATTCGGTCCCTCAACAGTTATGGACTGTTGCGCAACAACGATGGCTGAGGCTGGTCAGCAACAAGCTTAAGGAATAAAGCAATGCAAGGATAAAAATGTAGTAGCCATGTTACAAGTAGCAGGAACTGTCTTCCGTACCTCTTGACTTGAAGCTGGTGTCTGTGAAACTGGCGGGCTTCTCCTTTGCCTTGCCAACCTTCAACTTGGTTTTCTACAAGAGTGTCCACCATGATCAGTCAGGGGTAATCGTTTAGACAAGGGGTGTTGCATTTTTTACGCAGTGAACTTGGTCAGTACCTGAAAGTCCTTCTTCTTCTCCTTCTTTTTCCTAACGCTTGATCCCATTGTAGTACTATTGACAGCTCACTGCCTGCGGCCTCTTGAGATTGATAGGCGTAATTAGATGTCGGATTAGGTGACTGAGAGGTAGATGGGCAATAATACAGGTAGCAAGCAGCAATTGTCGGGTGCGAGGCGCATGAGCATAGCGCCAAAAATAATTTTGGCGGTGAATAGTGGCAGAAATTGGACTTCATGTTGATGAGCGGGGGAAAGCCCCTGCCCGTTCGGTGATTCTGGACCAGGGTCAGGCAGGGTTCTAGGGGGAGAGTCGACGTGGGGCAAGCTTCAGGCGCAACTGCATGCGAACGGTCACATCTTACCATCAACAGTAATCCGGCAACTTACCGACGCAGGGAAACTTTCGTTCGGCCAACAAATCTATACAGAAAAAGCGTGCATATACACCTACAATCATGGCAGAGACGGACTTCAGAAGCTCAACAACCCAAACACCACCAACGGGGAACGCGGGGGAGGCCGCACCCATTACCGATGCCCTCGAGGAGACGCTTGGCCGACTGAGCAAGAAAGCCGGTGTCAAAGCCACCCTCGTCCTGGATCGCTCGACGGGTGCCATTCTCAAAACCAGCGGCGACTTTTCACAAATAAGACCGGCCAAGGCGACGAGCGAGAGCGTGGGGACAGCACAGGAGGCGGCATCCGCGGCCAACGGCGACGCGGGCGACGGCACGGAGCAGCTGGCGGCCATGGTATGGGGGTTCATCAGCGCGGCGGGCACATTAGTAGAGGACTTGGATACAGAGGTGCGTAGCTGCAACCTCTTTTCCCGTGCTACTCGTGCTACACCAACATCGGCCGAGTCATGGGCCTGGAGGAGATAAGCTGACCGGTTCCGGATATACAGGACGAGCTTCGGCTTTTGCGACTACGGACGAAGAAGCAGGAGCTGGTCATCGTCCCCGACCCGAAATATCTCCTGGTCGTGATTCACGAGACGCTCGCACCCGCGTCTTGAACGAGTTATTGGGCAAAGCTACAAGATAAGAAGGATGCCAAGGGGCAAAAACTTCGCAGGTGGACGGTAGCGCGGCCGCTTAAGAGAGCGCCAGCCACGGCGCGTGCGGCTAAGAGCCGAATAAGGTGTGCGCACGCCAAACCCAACTCGCAAAGTAACCGGTTTCTGCAATATCAAGATATTGCACTGAATCGGGATTTGCTTGTTGATTGCCTCCTGCTGTAGCTCACAAAACCACGGGAGGGGCCAAAAGATACCCGAGATGAGAGTCTCAATAGCTTGCTCGCAGCATCGATACAACGGGCTTACGTGCAGCAATTTCGAGCAGGTTCTAATACCTACTTCATTACCCATTTTGATTACACCATGATTGCATGAGTACGGGCTGCCTGCTCGCAGATGGACGGCCAACGATTAAAAAATACTTTTGGATTCTGCGGACAAGATGAATTCTGACCAGACGAGGCTCAAAGAGGCTGGAAATATGCACACACTCACCGATTCTAGACAGTCTTGGCCATCTTCTTCTTATAATGGGGGGTTTCGCCTTCTTCTATCCTCGTTTGCTGACCTGGCATTCTACATACCTGAATATTGCCATAACAAGTTAATTACTCCACACCAGCGCATCGGTCGCATGGCGACAATGGCACCCCGTTCCCTGACGGACTGCGCGCCCGAAATCCTCATCGAAGTGCTATGGCACTGCAACACCTTTGCCGACTGTACCGCTCTAGCGTCTACATGCCGGTCCTTTCAATCCATCTGGATATCCAACGCGCACATAATCCTCTGGGATCTGGGCCAGCGATCGGTGACAGCCTTCGACTATGCCCTCATGGCTGTCCGCGCACAGCGTGTAGTCGAACCCGCACTCGAGAATGGCCTAGTACCGCCTCCCAAACTAGGCCCTATTCAAGAGCTGAGTGGACAGAGGCGAAAGCCTGTGATATCTGAATTTGCTCAGGTCCTCAAGCTTCGGCTTCTGGTACGAGCACTCGAGGAAATTTATTTGGACGATGCCTCCCTGCGATTGGTGTACCGCAGGGTTTACGGGCCAACCCTCAGAATTCCGGTCATCATGAGGGATAACTTCGTCCCCCCGAAAGGGTCAAGCAAAGAGGATAGTTTGAAACTATTTCATGAGAGGTTTCATCGCACATCATACAGGCTGTTCATCGCTGCGGCTGCTCTTGCTTGGGGATACTCCAGACTTGGCCATCTTGTCCTCGCAGGTACTTCTCCAGCTCCTTCCGAGGATGAGATCGAGGAAATGCTCTTTGGACCCGTTGCACAGTGGATTATCGACGACTCCAGGGAGATGGCTATCAGACAGCGCTTTGCCCCATTGCATTGGGATCACGATGTGCAAGGTCGAGTGGTTGTTTATGACCATCCACACCCTGATCCGGGCAGCGCCTTCGCCATCTGGGAGCTCAGCACTATGCTGCTTGTTTACGAGCAGACACTCCACATGATGCGTCGTTATATCCCTACACCCGAAGCATCACTCGCGCTCAGTAGCGAAGCGACGGTCAGGGCGCTCTTGTTTGGCACATTTCAACTTCACGAGATCTACGTGCCTCGCCGTCTTATTTCCGCTATAAATCCGAAGAAGCTGGCGAACGTCTTTGTCGACGGGTACTTCGACAGGGACCCAAGACTGGTGGCGGGGCCGCTGCAATTTCTGCACCAGAGCCCTACAAGGTCAGATAACTTGTACAGAATACCATTCCTTCAGTTCAACCCACCTCTTCGCTTCTTCGCCTTCGCCGCCAGAAGACACTTCAATCTTCGCTTCCATAATGACATCTTGTTGCCGGAGATGCAAACGGTCATGACGCAGACAGCACAAGCCCGGATCTACCTGCAATTGAGCTTTGATGTCTGGGAACACCACGGCCGCGTTCGCACTCGTTCTAGAAGGCTCGGGCGCAAGACACTGTCTACGTATGGCCGTCTCATTTGGATGCCGATGTCGGTAAGGATACTGCTCCATTTTGGCTCCCGTCCTTAACCCTTCTGAAATATGCTTTGCACTCTCCAATTGGTCAAAGGCTCACAGCTCTGTGTGTCTTCAAAGGATCAAGGAGGTGCTGCACCATAATACCAGGTGTTTATGATGAGGGACGATTGCAGCCACGAACACGAGCGTATGTGGATCGACTGCTCATTCTGTCGCCCTGACGCGCGTTACCGCTCTTACGTCGCATTCTGGGCTGGGAGAAAAGCTCCGCGAGATGAGATGAGCGAGGGCGGGCGGGCGGCAATCTAAATGAGTTGGCTGCCGCAAATAGGCGCAGCCGCATTTCCGTCCTGCACGACGCAAATTCAGCCGATATTGACAAATAAAATGAGAGTAGCG